>CAJDSM010033086.1:659-16918 GCA_903981925.1 Ostrea lurida
GGAGATCACCATTACTTCTGCCAAGCCATAATTTTACTCTCTATAATATTGATACATTGACGCAAACCAAAACTCTTGATTTCCGATGTCGTCCTAAAATGCGAAGAAAGAGCTAACACAACGTTGGGTGCACGAAGTATTCTGCAGTACAATACATGTTGCCAACTTTTTATCGCTTTAGAAGTGGAACAAGATAGACAAGAATATAGCATGGGTTGTGTAGAAAATATAATTGGCTAACAATGCGAACTTTTAATGAATGTCGGAGTTAAGCGAGTGATGAACACGGAGGGTGGGCGTGTTTAGTTTCAAAACGTTGGCGCATTGTCAAAAGGATTTGTCTTTGAATTTTGTACCAAATCCCATTTCGACCTATCGGTGCAATCGAGTAATATATATCCCCCCCGGTTTTTTCCCCGTGAAGGTTCATATCCAATCACCATTTCGCCACAAATCCAAGATTTAATTAAGCCCCAGAAAAGAAAGGAAATAGAACGGGAAAAAGGTTAGGCCCGGGTTTAACCAAACGAAAAAAAATAACCAGAGCCGGGGTAAGTCAACGACACTGAACATGACAATGTTAACCGGGAATGCGTTCGAGATCGTGGCGGCTAGCTTACCGCTGAAGCTAGATACACAGATCGTGGCGGCGCTTAGCTTCGCCGCTATCAGCTAGATACACTGTAATAATGATTGCTTAAGCAGAATGGGATCAGTCCTGGGAATCTAGACATGGTTTTTCAATACAGCAAAACTTCACACTTATGGAATGTTTATCAAAACATTGTTACCTTAATTTGGATACACCCTTGACTACTCTTAATACTTTAAAACAAGAATATATGCTGTTAGTAACAAAGAGTAGTTTAGTGGGAATTAGCCTAACCATACCAAATAGAAAAGGTTAATGGTGTAGGGTTATAACGAATCTCATTTAGGTCAACCATTTCGCAAATTCTACGGTCGCCTATAGGTATGGACCGTTAGTTCTTGCGAATTACAAATGATCACTAAGTCATATGTTGACTGGATTTGTTTCATACCCCTTCGTTAGATTTTCATATTAAGATTCGACAACGGGCCAATCCCGTTTAAATTTATTTCGAACTAAGGGCTAACGGCGGGTGTGAACCCGTCGGCAGAGGCATGCTGATTCTCCTCGACACACTGATCCTGCTTCGATTTTGTCGGAGGTCCTTGTTGCCTACAACTCGAACTGCAGTATATGTGTTAGGGTTTATGATTACGTTTTAAGCCCATTTATTAAACTTCGCCATGTTCACAGATATGCTTCGGTGTTAAACTTCCGTTTCATTTTCTAAAATCCTGCATGACACACGTTCAGCGGAAATTTGTATGGAATGTATACGGGACAGCAAAAACTGTTCCCTGAACCAGATCCTTCAAACCTGAGCGCTGGTTAAAGGAAAACCAAGATGAGCAGGAATCAAAGACAGCTCTCTCCAACCTGTGTGGGGTCATGGCAGCACGCATGTGCATAGGCAAGTCATTCCTGTATCATTGTCGACTTTGGAATTCAACATAACATCAAAGCAGTAGTTAGCAACATCATCAGCATTCTCTTGCATAGGTGTTGAAGGTCCTTTCCCTCCCTTAACATCTCTGTTTTAACTCCGTTTTAGCAAAATTATTGTAAAAAACTTTCAAAGACAGAACACTACTATACTACTTGTGAGTGTTCCTTACTTTGTAATAAATATTTTTTAAAAACCTAATAAATCAGATAACTTATTTTGTTATTTGTTTGGCTACGTTATTTTGATTATTACACTTTTTAAAAATATTTACAAAGTAAGGAACACCCCAGCAAGTAATTTGCAAGTGTGTTTCTATTGCTTATGAAAGTTTTTACAAGAATTTTGTAAAAACGGGAGTCTGACACAGACTGCCAAGGAGAGAAAGGACCGACAACTCTGTAAGAGAAATGCATCATCAGGTAGTGACACAGAACTGATAGCACATTCTAAGCAAAAAAATCTATTTATTGTAGGTCGCAAAGATTTGCTAACAAGAAAATGCATAATATTACTAACAAAGGTAAAACTTTTTCCAAAACACGGAAGCGAGGAAAAAAAAAAGCATCGCCAATATAAATTTCCTTGCAAACAAACAACAGGCATTCCTCACCTCCCATTTTCCAATGAGACCCAAAATTTAATTTTAGGAAATGCCAAAAACTTGTGCGCTATGTTGAAAATAACAGCAGGTCTTTATGTTTTTAGATTGTTCAAGCAACTCTTACGACTACGAGTAACACACCACGAGCCGGTAGGCCGCTGGTGGTTAAACAATACCCGTCATGATCCCCCCGACCGTCCTCTGCAGACAATTTCGTTCATTCCGACGAAATTAATCAGAGAACGTGCTGCAAATCAACAGCCATCCTGTGATAACTAGTGTGACACTGTCCTTGAACAATTCATTTTCAAAAAATTTTTTCTAACTAACAAGCACTATTTTTCAAAAACCCAACAATTTACAAATAAAAAGGTTCCTGCAAACTTATGTTTCGTTCCTCCATACAAAATAATCTCTTTCTTATTGGTATCAAAAAGTCTTCACCTACCAAGTGATGAGCATTGTTATACAGGAAATGGAGTACGCGGTATTTGGTAACAGAAATGCTGTATAAAGATCAAATTTCATGGAAAACTAAATTGAACAAAATCTGTGGCAAGCGGAGTCCTAGGTTTCATTTCAAGAGAGAGAGAGAGATCAAGAAGAGAGAGAAGAGATCAAGAGAAGAGAGAGATCGAGAGAGAGAGAGAGGGAGGGGGGGTTAATAAACAATACTAATACACTGTTAAAAAAGGTGATACAAATTTTCAGATTTGTAACAGTGGCCTAAAAAGTTTATTTATGATTTAACATGCAAAAAATTTGGAATATACAAGGCATGTAAGTTTCCTGAACCGCACGATCTCGCACATATGCCCCTTTACTTGTTAATTTCATAATCCGACAGGCCCTCACAGCCGGTTTATTTGCTGATATTTTTATATGTAGATAGGGTACAAACAGTTCATAATGGTTGGAATGAAAAAAAAGAAAAAGTATCCGCCCAACATTGATTCCATCAAAATGAATGTCACAGACTTCTTACATTTTCCCTTGGGAAAAGTATATGATAAATAATTGTTTGGATAATTTATGCAATGCACAAATCATGGGGTTCGCATGCAACAAGATAGTGATATTTAGCATAGTTAAAACATTCTCTAAATTCAATGATGGGCATATGCAGCCCAATACTAGGATAATTGTACAGAGTAGTTTATAATATTGTTTTGTATATCCCTATCTGCTTAAAAACCACCCCGTTTTACATTTATTAAAATGTGGCGCTGCAATAAAATCAAAAACATTTTTGTGGAAGTAAGTTAAATAATGGATCCAGTATTTCAGTATAACCATGTACATCAAAGATGATGTTGTTTAGTAAATTGATGAAATAAGACTGCCCGTCCTACGTGATGGCCTTCTTTAATATATGATTGAAATAATTCTGAGCTTTCTGAATTGGCTGAGATGCAACAGAAACTGAACAAAATGATGACATGCCTTCAAGGCAAGAATTTTTTTTTTTAGTTATTTTTCCCCCAAACAATGAAACACTGACGTCTAAATAATTGGGGGTTTCAAGATTGGGTACAAAAGCTGGCTTATTAATTTTGTGGTTGTCCAACTGCGAAAGAGGTGTTGTCAATCCACTTTTGGCATAGGTATTTGCAGATCAGGCAGCAAGTAAAAACCATGTGGAATTTGCGAGCATCACTAAAAGACAAGCCAATTCAAGTGGCCTCTCCATTGATAAAGATGCAAACACTCAGAAAATGCGTTCACAGGTACCTTCTTGAGTCATATGAGTGGACAAAAAAGAACAGGGACGTTATTGCTATTTACCGCCGAGATTTTTTCTTATTTTTTCAAACTTTCATAGTTAGCTGAATTACTTATTTCATATACACATATAGGACGTAATCCTAATCCTACTCAAGAAAAGACCGTAATGGGTTTTATTATGACGTCGTGGAGGTGCGTCAAAAGTTGGTTGTTTCGCGAGATCTGTTGATTTGAGAGCCCAAATAATAGATAGAACTTTTAGCCAAAAAATAAATAGCGTTGCGGGCAACAACCAGATATATATTTTACAGGTCTTTGATTCAATCCCCCCCCTTTGGAAAAAAAAAAATTTTATTCCCTTCTTTCTTCAATATCAAATCATGGTGTTGGTTGTTTGGCTGCCAAACAATATGGAATTTTGGAAAAGTGTGAAAGTACGGAAATCGCAAGTTTTCCCAGTATGAATTTTATGCGCTAATAATTTATCCTGCCCTGGAAACTGAAATGTTGCTGGATGAAAAAGTGCGACATTATATATGTTTCAATTGAGAGAGAGGAAGAAGAGAGAGAGAGAGAGAGAGAGAGAGAGAGAGAGAGGCAATTTTTTTATAAGATAATCTTGTTATGAAAGAATGAGGGGTAAATTGAATATCGTCTAATGTTAAGTGACGGTGTTCGAAAGAAGGCGACGTGCAATAGAGCTGCGTCAAAGTATAACAATGAGAAATTTAAACGTTATTTTTGGCAAACAATTAGGAAATCGTACATGGCATGAGTTATTATATATGAACTAAGAAACAAGAAAATCTGCCACGTTTCTATCTGCTAGATATGGTTTGGTTTTTAAAGCGGCAGGCCGATTTTAGCCAATAACGTCCTCTTGCTCTTTCAACTCAGATTACATGTCCAGTCCTTGCTGTCTACCCTGTTAAATGCAAAGATGGCGGACCAGGCATCAAGTTCTAAAGCTGCCATTAGTCAGTTTCTAAATTAATCAATCATACAATAAAACCATTATTTTCTTGGTCGATACAATGCTTTCAACCTATACTCAAAAACAATAGTCACCTCACCCTTAGCAGCTAGGTTGAAAGTTGCAACTCTATAGGTTAGCGCTTAAGCATTATATATAGACCTCTAAAAAACGTAAAATAACGCCTATGATATTAACCAAACATAAGCAATGGCACTTGATCAAAATCCTAGGGTTTATTTTGCTGTTTATTCATTGGCTACGCCGGATGGTTGGCTATTTCCCCTGATCCTATGGTTTATTTTGCTGTTTATCATGCTATCGCGGGAATGACTGGATATTTCCCTGATCCCTATGGTTTTTTTGCTCGTAATTCATTGTACCGGATGACTGGATACTTTCCCCCTGATCCTAACGGTTTTAATTCGCTTTTATTCATTGCTATCCAATGAAAATGATACCCCCTGATTCTATGGTTTATTTTAATCAGGGGGATATCCAGTCATCTGGATAGCAATGAATAAAAGCGAAATAAACCGTAGGATCAGGGGAAATAGCCAACCATCCGGTTAGCAATGAATAACAGCAAAATAAACCCTAGGATTGATCAGTGCATGCTTATGTTGGTTAATATCATAGGCGTATTTACGTTTTAGAGGTCTATATATAATGCTTTAGCTAACCTTAGAGTGCAACTTTCACCTAGTGCTAAGGGTGAGGTGACTATTGTTTTTTGAGGTTATAGGTGAAAGCATTGTATCGACCAAGAAAATAATGGTTTTATTGTATGATTGATTAATTTAAAACTGACTAATGGAGCTTAGAACTGATGCCTGGTCCGCCATCTTTGATACAGGTAGACAGCAAGACTTGGTACATGTAATTGAGTTGAAAGAGCAAGAGACGGTATTGGCTAAAATCGGCCTGCCGCTTTAAAAACCAAACCATATCTAGCAGATAGAAACGTGGCAGATTTTCTTGTTTCTTAGTTCATATATAATAACTCATGCCATGTACGATTTCCTAATTGTTTGCCAAAAATAACGTTTAAATTTCTCATTGTTATACTTTGACGCAGCTCTATTGCACGTCGCCTTCTTTCGAACACCGTCACTTAACATTAGACGATATTCAATTTACCCCTCATTCTTTCATAACAAGATTATCTTATAAAAAAATTGCCTCTCTCTCTCTCTCTCTCTCTCTCTCTCTCTCTCTTCTTCCTCTCTCTCAATTGAAACATATATAATGTCGCACTTTTTCATCCAGCAACATTTCAGTTTCCAGGGCAGGATAAATTATTAGCGCATAAAATTCATACTGGGAAAACTTGCGATTTCCGTACTTTCACACTTTTCCAAAATTCCATATTGTTTGGCAGCCAAACAACCAACACCATGATTTGATATTGAAGAAAGAAGGGAATAAAATTTTTTTTTTTCCAAAGGGGGGGGATTGAATCAAAGACCTGTAAAATATATATCTGGTTGTTGCCCGCAACGCTATTTATTTTTTGGCTAAAAGTTCTATCTATTATTTGGGCTCTCAAATCAACAGATCTCGCGAAACAACCAACTTTTGACGCACCTCCACGACGTCATAATAAAACCCATTACGGTCTTTTCTTGAGTAGGATTAGGATTACGTCCTATATGTGTATATGAAATAAGTAATTCAGCTAACTATGAAAGTTGAAAAAATAAGAAAAAATCTCGGCGGTAAATAGCCAATAACGTCCCTTGTTCTTTTTTTGTCCATCATATGACTCAAGAAGGTACCTGTGAGCATTCTGAGTGTTTGCATCTTTATCAATGAGAGGCCACTTGAATTGGTTGTCTTTTAGTGATGCAAATTCCACCATGTTTTTACTTTGCTGCCTGATCTGCAAATACCTTGCCAAAAGTGATTAGCAACACCTCTTTTCATTGGACAACCACAAAATTAATAAGCAGTTGTACCAATCTTGAAACCCCCAATTATTTAGACTCAGTGTTCATTGTTGGGAAAAATAACTAAAAAAAAAAATTCTTGCCTTGAAGGCATGTCATCTATTTTGTTCAGTTTGTTGCATCTCAGCCAATCAGAGAGCTCAGAATTATTCAATCATATATTAAAAGCCATCATAGAACGGGCAGTCTTATTTATCAATTACTAACACATCCATCTTGATGTACATGTGTTATACTGAAATACTGGTCCATTATTTAACTACTTCCACAAAAATGTTTTGTGATTTTTATTGCAGCATTTTAATAAATGTAACGGGTGTTTTTAAGCAGATAGGATATACAAAACAAATATTATAACTACTCTGTACAATTTATCCTATATTGGGTGCATATGCCCATCATGAATTTAGATGAATGTTTAACTATGTAAATATCATATCTTGTTGCATGCAACCCATGATTTGTGCATGATAAATTATCCAAACAAATTATTTATCATATACTTTTCCCAAGGAAAATGTAAAATCTGTGACATCATTTTAGATGGAATCAAGTTGGGGGATACTTTTTCTTTTTTTTCATTCCACATTATGAACTGTTTGTACCTCTATCTACATATAAAATATCAGCAAATAAACCGGTGTGAGGCTGTGATTATGAAATTAACAAGTAAAGGCATATGTGTGAATCGTGCTGTTCAGAAACTACATGCTGTAATTCCAAATTTTGCATAAATCATAAATAACTTTTTAGGCCACTGTTACAAATCTGAAAATTGTATCACTTTTTAACAGTATAGTATTGTTTATTAACCCCCCCCTCTCTCTCTCTCTCTCTCGATCTCTCTCTCTCTTTGATCTCTCTCTCTCTCTTGATCGCTCTCTCTCTCTTGGGTCCTTTTGAATTTAAGTGAACCTAGACTCCGTTGCACAGAATTTTGTTCAATTAGTTTCCATTAAATTTTATCTTTATACAGCATCTGTACCAAATACCGGTACTCCATTCCTGTATAACAATGCTCATCACTTGTAGTGAGATTTTTATACCAATAAGAAAGAGATTATTTTGTATGGAGAAACGAAACATAAGTTTTGCAGGAACCTTTTTATTTGTAAATTGTTGTTTGAAAAATAGTGCTGTAGTAGAAAAAAATTGAAATGAATTGTTCAAGAAGTGTCACACTAGTTATCACAGATGGCTGTTGATTTGCAGACGTTCCTTAATTTCTCGGAATGAACGAAATGTGCAGAGGACGGTCGGGGGTCATGACGGTGTTTAACACAGCGCCTACCGGCTCGTGGTTGTACTCGAGTCGAAAGTTCTGAACAATCTAAAACATAAAGAGTTGTGTTATTTCAACATAGCGCACAATGTTTGGCATTTTCTAAATTAAATTTGGGTAGCATTGAAAATGGAGGGAGAATCTTTTGTTTGTTTGAAGGAAATTTATATTGGCATGCTTTTTTTTTTTCCTCGCTCCATTTTTGGATAAGATTTACCTTTGTTAGTAATATATGCATTTCTTGTTCAGCAAATCTGCGACCTACAATAAATAGATTTTTTGTAGAACGTGTTCTAGTTCTTTTGTCACTACTGATGATGCATTCTCTTACAGAGTTGTCGGTCCTTTCTCTCCCTTGCATCTGTGTCAACTCCCGTTTTTACAAAATTCTTGTAAAAACTTTCAAAGAATAGAAACACACTTGCATTACTTGTGGGTGTTCCTTACTTTGTAAAATATTTTAAAAAGTTAATAATCAAATAACGTAGCCAAAAATAACAAATAAGTTATCTGATTATTATGGGGTTTTTAAAAATATTTTTACAAAGTAAGGAACACTCACAAGTTCTATCTTTGAAAGTTTTTACAATAATTTTGTAAAACGGGAGTTAACAGAGATGTAAGGGAGGGAAAGGACCTTCAACACTATGCAAGAGAATGCTGATGATGTTCTAACTACTGCTGATGTTATTGAATTCAAAGTGACAATGATACAGGAAGTGACTTGCCTATGCACATGCGTGCTCCATGACCCCACACCAGGTTGGAGAGAGCTTTTGATTCCTGGCTCATCTTGTTTTCCTTTAACCAGCGCTCAGGTTTGAAGGATTCTGGTTCAGGAAACAGTTTGCTGTCCCGGTACATTCCATACAAATTTCCCTGAACGTGTGTCTGCAGGATTTAGAAATGAAACGGAAGTTAAACACACGCAGAATATCTGTGAACATGGCGAAGTTAATAATGGNTAACACCGAAGCATATCTGTGAACATGGCGAAGTTAATAATGGGTTAAACGTAATCATAAACCCTAACATATATACTGAGTCGAGTGTAGGGCAACAAGGACCTCCGACAAAAGCGAAAGCAGGATCAGGTGTCGAGGAGGAATAAGCATCCTCTGCCGACCGGTCACACCCGCCGTTAGCCCTTAGTCGAAATAAATTAAACGGGATTGCCCGTTGTCGAATCTAATATGAAAATCTAACGAAGGGTATGAAACAAATCAGTCAACATATGACTTGGTGATCATTAAAATTTTGTAATCGCAAACAAGGTCATTATTAAATAGCGACCGTAGAATTTGCGAAATGGTGACTTTAAATGAGATTCGTTATAACCCTACACCATTAACTTTCTTATTGGTAGTAGGCTAATTCCACTAACTATTCTTTGTTACTAACAGCATATTCTTGTTTAAAGTATTAAGAGTAGGCAAGGGTGTATCCAAATTAAGGTAACAATGTTGATAACATTCATAGTGTGAAGTTTGCTGTATTGAAAAACCATGTTAGATTCCCAGACTGTATCCCATTCTGTTAAGAATCATATACAGTGTATCTAGCTGATAGCGGCTAAGCTAGCCGCCACGATCTGTATCTAGCTTAGCGGCTAAGCTAGCCGCCACGATCTCGAACGCATCCCCGGTACATGTATGTTCAGTGTCGTTGACTTACCCCGGCTGGTATCGTGTAACCGGCTACTTCCGTATCCTCTGCTAAATATCTGGATGTGGCGAAAGTGATTGGATATAACCTTCAACGGAAAAACGATATATATTACTCGATTGCACCGATAGGTCGAAATGGATTGATACAAAATTCGTAAAGACAAATCCTTTTGACAATGCCACACGTTTGAAACTAACACCCACCCACCTCCGTGTTCAATCACTCGCTTAACTCCGACATTCATAAAAGTCGCATTTAGCCAATTTATATTTTCTACACACCCATGCTATATTCTATGTCTATCTTGTTCCACTTCTAAAAGGATAAAAAGTTGGCAACATGTATTGTACTGCAGATACTTCGTGCACCCAACGTTGTGTAGCTCTTCTTGCATTTAGACGACATCGGAATCAAGAGTTTTGGTTGGTCAATGTATCAATATATAGAGAGTAAAATTATTCTTGCGGAATGTAATGGGGAGTTATTTGAAATGCTTTGACCTTGCTCAAGTAAATTGTATTATCTTAACCATTGGACTTTCAAACGAAAAGTATGGTCACGAGTTTATTGCTCAGTTTCCATGTCTTAAATTTCCCGATATTTGCTTATTTAAGGATATTTATACTCCGCGCAACGATCCAAGTTGTTGGGGTCCCGTCAGTCCGTCCGTGTGTTATGTTGCTTGGATAACGCAGGAAACTTTGAGAAGATGTTAGTAATAACAAAAGCTTAGATGGGATTGATTTTTTGAGACATATGGAAAGGGAACACTTATTTGGGATGGGGACTTAGTTAAATGTGGACTTTTGTCGCCTGGGTAGTCTAGTTGTTGCTGGATTTCCAGGACACTTTTGGAGGTTGTTAGTGGATGGTAAAAAGCTAGGATAGGATTGAGTTTTAGAGACATCACACTATCTTGATTCAAGGAGGATGGATTTAAATTTTCTGGATTTTTGCGTGGATAGCGCTCTCATTCGTAGTTCATCATTTGGTAAGTTGTTACTTGAATGGATTGATTTTTAGGGACATCTGGGAAGGTTTACTACTTTCTGGGGGGGGGGGGGACTTGCTATAACATACCACCAACTGATTATCCAAGTTCAGTCTGCCGTGTTAAAGGTGTTTAAGCAGTCAACCATGTCTATATTTATGTCCAATATGAATGGTATCCTCTACGTTCCCCGACATTCAGGGGTCAACCAGTGATTGAGTGGGGTATTGCGAGCGCGCTCACTTAGGTTCTTCGATGATACTATTTCTCATCCACTCAATACAAGGTCTTTTCTATATCTTACTAAAAGCATAGAATCGTAATATTGTATGTATTGACGATCCTGCTACACACCAAGATCAGCTAGAGAAATGGTAAAACTTTTATATCCCTTCATGAATATTTCACTCATGGAAATATCGCCAGCTGTTGGCGAAGTACCACAAAGTTTTACCCATGCTTAAGTTCAGCACCCAGGGATGTAGCAGCAAGGTACGTCCTTTTTAAGGTCGTAACCAAAAGACCCATGGTTCTCAAACTACCCGTCGAGGACTCGCGGAAGTGTGTCGTGATTGGTGCTTGGCGAAGGTGCCTCGGCCCTATCTTTTAAGTCTAAGATTTTGGACGTGGCACGAGCTGAACTCGCCCCCTTAAAAAGACGTCCCGGTTACGAGCAATCGGCTTCTACACTGAGCTAACCAGAACGGTTGGTGTGGGCGGGAAAAGCGCTCAAGAATTGTTAGGAGACATGCTGTTGAAATACTGAAATTTTCAATTAGAAGACGAAGGTCAAAAGGAACGAATTAGAGGACCAGATTGATTACCTGAAGGTCTTTTCATGACGGCCTTGACGTACGGAGGTTGGTGTAAGTGTTTCTGGTGTGATCGTTTCATTGTTCGGTAATACTCGCTTTGTTTCTTCATAATAACTCTCGCTTGGACTTCTGGGTTGCGTGGCACAGCCAGTAATAATGCCCACAATGTCCAGAAGATGGTCTGGAAAATGCAACCAAAACCATCTCTGTTTACGATTCACATCAAATTGCATAGAACAGAAGGTATGACTAAGGTTAGGTGATAGGGGTCAGTGTTAGCCTACTACGTTTCTGTAGCACTGATGAGCATGTCCAAACTGGTTGAGAGAGCCTCGTTTTCAGTAAAGGATTTCTGACCTGATCATTGTAATGTATAAAGGATGGATTTTTCTCCTTCCCGAAGGGGATTTTTTGGGCTTGGACAGCATTTCTGTATTGTATGAATTCATTTATCAGGCATACTTTGTTTCTCTTCTGCTGACGAAATTGAAATTTCTGTACAATTATGTTAATCGAACCATCAATTTTGACTGCAACAAAAGAATACAGTCATTTAAATTCATTTTTCTCACTACCTTGTAACAAAGTCTGCCGATTTTAAAATGTTTTGTCTGCTGCTTTTCGTACTGTTTCCAAATTTTTTGGTCGGGACTATTTTGTGAGCGGAAACGTTCTGTTACATAAGAGGCTGCAGTCAACTTGTGAATAAACCCTTGTAAGTTTTCCAGTGAAGTCCCCTGTGTTTCTTGTGGCGGGTTTGGGCTCTAGACAGACCAATTCTTGAGTAAACAAGAATGGTGCCCATTGCTGTTGTATAGACCGAAAAAGAAACAATTCCAATATTGGTTTTCATAAAGGTTAAACTCCTCTCACAGCTAAACTATGAAGATATATTTGTGAAACGCCATGCCTTCTTTTGTGGAATATTAATCGTTACTTATCACATAGCTTTAACCTCAACTTTGACCTTTTCGTTTACCTTCTAAAGGTCAAAAGTTATGACCAACCCTAAAGCGGTGTAGATAACAAACAGAGATCTATCTAACAGATCCTATACGGAATACAAATTAAGAGTTGGGCGAACGCCAGAGTAGGAATCGGGCGTAGGAGGAGTAAACATCCCCTGTCGACCGGTTTCATCCGCCTTAATGTGGCCCTTAATGCTGATCTGGTAAAACGGAATAATCCATAATCAAAATCGATTTATAAAGAACGGTTTTAGTATGAAACACGTAAGACGGTATTTGACCCAATAACAGGTTGCAATGGCAAACTAAATCGCTATATACATAATAACAAAAACAGAGACATAAAATAGACAGAACAAAAGCAAACCCCCGATTTTCGGGTAGTTTTGGGGGGATGAATCGTTTACATACATGTATATCGCAAAATATATGAAGAGAGTTCTGTTTGTTCTAGGGGATGTTGCGTGTAAAAGTTGGGAACAGACTTAGACGGCATGGCTAAATGGGGGACTAATCTTAAAAGTGTCCTCACATTCCATGGACCACTTGAAGAGTTCCTTTTCGATGCCCACGACTTCATTTTGCTGATTTCTGAGAGTGGACAGGTGGTCAGTGAAATCCCGGGCTACCTCGTCCATGTCCGTGCAGTAATCAAAAACTTCCTTCATCTTTAACATTTTCTTGGAAACAACGGTACGGAGTTTGTGCCATTCAGAACCATTTCTAAAGAAAAACGGAATGAAATGATTTCTTATCCAAATGTTCAAATAAAAAGAGTATCTCAGAATAACAGTACAATGGAAATCTAAAAGTGAAAGCGGGACATGAAGTTTGAACTTTATGTTTCTTTGTCTCACGACGCGACATTCGCATCATTTCATGGCGGCGTCTTCACGAGTGGCGCAACTGAATTAATAAAACAGCAATACGCAACCCTTCTCAAATATTGCATCATCCTTTCTACTGGACACTTATAATATCTTTTATTGAAATAGGCCTATGCATGATAATGTTTGTATAGACTGATATGATTCTTTGTCTTCCAAATCGCATTCCTCGAAGCATGAGAAACACACCATTACAAATCTTTACGACGCCTTATCTCACCTTTCTCTTCAAATCTCATAAAGTTGCACACGCACGCATGCGCACGAATATACAAACCTTTGCCCTATCCTAGAACTCGTAACATTCGTGAGCTACTTACGAATCTACAAGGCCTTGTCCCAACTTCCTTTTTTCCCTGTAGTAGTACCAGGGCTCCATCAGATGGCGCTTGGGATGTTTGCCGTCTGCTCTGATGACCTTGTTATATTCAGTAGGGTCACTGATGACAACAGTTGAAATGTTGGCTATGTTTTCTTTGAAAATGGGTCCAAATTGAAGAGCCCTTTGTCTGTATGCCTGTAGATATATGTTAAACGAATATGAATGAATCTTATTGGTCAATGCAAAAAGTTTGTCTGCTTATTTTTGTTTTACGTTGATTCGAGAATATTTCCCCCTTATTGAGATGTCCCCAGCTGTGGGTGAAATACCAAAAAATTAGACCAATGCTTAGTGCTCAGAGCTGCACCATTGAGAGTTCCAACGTTTGTGCAACACGGGACCTCCATTTTAAAAGAAAGGAGCAGAAAATAATATTTACTTCGAACATTTTGTGGAAGCGGAGTCCGTCTTTCTTCATATAATCAAAGAGTGTTCCTATGACGGGCAGTCCCTTTGGTCCGGGAATGCTGTCGAACGACTTCAGTGAGGATGCTTGTGATTGGACCTGCGGTTTTGGTTTCGTTGCTGAATGAATTGGTTCCATGATTTGATTTATCGTTGTCAGTGCTCCTCTCACTGGACACTGCGGGAATATCATGAAAAATAACCAAACTATCAACACTCAGATTTAGTCCATATGTATATACCCGGTATTTGAAAATAGTTTGAATATGTTTAATCTGTGCATTATTTCCATCATCTTTTTTTTCTTCCGGAAAGAGGCGTTTAAAGCCCTATTTACACGATATGTTTTGTCAGACTGACTTCATATCCATTTACTTGGTATGATTTAGTAAAACCATCTGACTTGACAGACGGAATAGAGCATGTCTCTATTCGATCTGACTCCATCTGACTTCATATCTGTCTTATGATTTTCCTATTTACACGGTATGATTTGTCAGATGTGGCGAGTCACATCTGACAAATCATATCGTGTAAATAGGGCTTAACAAATTACTCTTGTATTACAGTAACGCCTGCTACAATAACACCAAGTGCTGTCGGGGCTTACCGAAATTGGCGCTGCGTCTGCGAAAGTGATGGCCTGTCNCTCATTTACAGTAACGCCTGCTACACTAACACCAAGTGTTGTCGGGGCTTACCGAAATCGGCGCTGCGTCTGCGAAAGTGATGGCCTGTCTGTTTGTGGATGAGGTGGAGAGGACCCGCTTTTGAAATCCAAAAGATTTTGTCAGAGCTTTGCTTAGTGTGGTTCCTTTGTTTGCCATTTTGGTTCTGAATATATTTATAGCAAATTTCTTTCAAAATTCTGAATTACAATCTTGCTTCATTGCTATTGGGTTTTTTTGTATTTTTTTTATCTAGCAGAAGGAATCGTGAAAAACAAAATGTACCAGTACATTTCACTTTAAGCATTGTTTGTTAACTAAAAGGAGAAAAATGCTTCTAAAGATGATAGTAAATAATGCAAACTTACCTTGTTTGTTTATTTCCTAATTTTTAAGGCCGAAAATTTACGGGTTTTTTTCCACCTTGTGTAACACTTATGGCACCAAGTCGCGCGATGTAGGCCAATATCGTTTGCCTTATATACCATATTTTGATGTCACGTGACATTTGCTGATGATGACAAACACAGTATCAGCATTTCATATTAATCGATCTTTGGTTGTCTTTTTTTTTGTAGTAAGCAATGATCTGTGGACCCAGCTGCAAGTCGGTTAGAGGGCTCCGAGGAAATCGCATTTACCCCGTGGAGATGTTGCATGAATGAAGAATTGACAACATAGGGTTTCCTGTAGAATGTCAGGTGGCGTTATATTTATATTCTCTAATCGTCTTGGTCATTGAGGTGTGTTTGAGATGGAGTGCGTGATCAAGGAAAATTCTGGGATCACTCTGAAGCCGGTGAAGGTCTTTTCGATGCGATTACGTGGTGTTTTTCAAGTTTATATCACAAAAAATGACCCGTTATTGTTTCATCATATTCCTACGCCATGATCAAATTAATTAGTGGGAGTAACATATTTAATAGACTTACTTTGCAGGGGAAAAAATCTTTGAAAAATATGAATGGCAGCGATTATTCACAGGAACGTATTTCGCAATTCGTTTACTTACACTTATTTACATTGCATTGGGACACTTTTCTTAAAAAACATGATCGACATATCAACATCAAAGTCAAATAACAACCGTGCAATTAATTAAGGGTTTCCAAATCATGGTTTATCGATTATCGACCATGCAAAATATATTTGTAACACGTGCGCTTATCAATGGTAAATTCAACCTTCAAATTGTTTGAAAAGTTAGTTTGATAAGATTTTTTTTTTCACAGAAGGTCCAAAGTTTAGTATATTTTTTATCGAGAAGTTTTTTTCATATGAAACCAACGTTACTTACTCCTTGGTATGATGATATATAAGAAAATCATAAATTTTCTCTGTATTATCTTATAGCTTATATCGGAATTCATTGAGCGAACATTTGTCTGATTTGAGAAAGTCAATATT
>CAJDSM010033090.1:2362-15549 GCA_903981925.1 Ostrea lurida
CCCTTCTAACAATCGTGAAAAGGAGGAAACTCGTGTTTCGGCCATGTTACCCGCCACAATATCCTATCCAAGACAGTCCTACAAGGGACCCTGGAAGGTGGCCGGAGACGCGGAAGACAGATTAAGAGCTGGATGGATAACATCAAAGACTGGACACGAATGGACAGCCCCACCCTGATCAAGAAAGCAGAGGACCGAACTGGTTGGCGCTCCCTGGCACACAAATCGTCCCTCATGGCTCCTCTACGGCCTTCGCGGTCAGGAGAATGAGGTGAGGTGGGTGCTGTACTTTCATGGACCCCTATCCTCCATAAGCATGGTATACTTTTTATTTCCCCTTTACATATAGACTGTTATATTTTGTAACATACGTGACTGTCATCGACTCAATTTTCAAAATTTAACAAGCTAATGTAAAATTCTGAAAAGGTGTTTACTACTTTTCTTTGCATTGTTTCCATCTGTATTAATATCTAAATTTGCATTCAACAAAAGTTTAACACCGTAAGCGCATGTTTTAAGCAATGGTGTATATATTTAAATACTATATCGCCAGATTTTATTTTGAGACTATTGGGTCAATTAAACATCCAGTATATGGTCAAAGATTACACATATCTTTATTTTTTTCTTCTTCATTTTGTCGTTAAAATAGACAAAACTTCGGAAAAACAATCATCAAGCGATATTTAAATGTGACATTAAGATGAAATTACTGCAACGTGTAGCGGTCACCCATTCAGGTGCTGACCACGCTCGCCGTTGCTTAACTTGCGTGATCAAGAAAGGAACTCTACCACATCGCCAGAAAAGCTAGCTCACTAGCGATGCAGTATAAGTTCCCCTGTCCACTACACTTCCTCCTGCTTAGGGAAGCTTCGCCCTGGAAGCTGCCATGGGTTCTCTCTGAATGTTTGGACCTGTTCAGTAGCGGCACCCGCCGTTCCCGACGACAATCAACCGTCGTCCCCGGACAGAAACCACGTTCCGTACATGGACACTTGGTTCCCAGAGCTCCGAAGAGACTCTACCTGACACAGGTCTCCCGCAAACACCAAAGTCACTGCGCTGCCACCAATTTGCAACGTGTAGCGTTCACCCATCCAGGTGCTGACAACGCTTCGCGTTGCTTAAATTGCGTGATCTAGAGAGACACTACCGCATCGCCAGAAAACCTAGCTCACTAGCGAGGCAGTATAAGTTCCCTGTCCGCTACACTACCATTATTCTAAAATTTAAGAAATGTAACTTTTGATACAACAAAGTACATGTACTTGCATACCAAATGTTATCCTACTTTTGAAAATCTCGTAGTATACATAAAAATAAAAATGTAAACATTTCTTTTGGAGAAGTCATTGATTGACCTGAAATTTGACAAACGTGTCAAGATATAACATTCGTGATGTAACATTCGTTACCGAAAAATTACCGTGCTTTCTTGCTAGCTGCCCTCGCTATGCTATACGCGACATGACTGTCTACTGTAAATATTTTAGTTCAAGAATCAATAAGTGTTCAACTTTGAGAAGTAGAATTATTTTTCCCACGTAAGTACTGTTGCGACAACCACAATGTTTTATATACAATATTGATTAATGCTCCCCGAACTTATCTAACCAATGAAATACATGTACGTGTATTTCATCTGACGAATGACTTACACATGTTCAATAACTGTTGAAATGAAGGGTTTTTATTATACATGTATATATAAAGTAAACCTTTAAAATAACCTTGGGTGTCCTTTGCCTGACTATCATTTGCCTATTCCTTATTTGTGCGACATACATGCATGATCAATACCTGTTCAATTAAGCATTGTAATTTTGGATGTCGTCGGTGGTATAACAGCACCTGGCCGTGCCAAATAGAAGAAGCTTTTTGTTCTTCAAGGTCAAGGTCGTAATGTCGAAAAACCTTGTAGGCAGACGCTAACGTGCGGTATTCTATTTGTTGGCACGGCCAGGTGCTGTTTTACCACCGACGACATCCAAAAATAAGAATTCTATGCTTATATTTACATTCCTTAACTGGCTTTATATTTTAAAAATGTTAGATTTTATTCATCTTTATTCAAGATTTGCGCCATTCAAAATCGGTTTGCGTAATAAATGGAATAGCCGAAATCAGCTAGCTGTTGTACATGTACTAACTATGAAAAATATAGTGCATCTGGATATATAACTTATCTTCAAACTTTACATTGAAAT
The DNA here is from genome assembly GCA_903981925.1 of Ostrea lurida. Classification (NCBI taxonomy): domain Eukaryota; kingdom Metazoa; phylum Mollusca; class Bivalvia; order Ostreida; family Ostreidae; genus Ostrea; species Ostrea lurida. The sequence goes on from CAJDSM010033090.1 coordinate 4,576, forward strand.
TAAATTGGAAGTTTTCATCCATTTTTTTTTTATTTATGTATGTTCTATACATACAATGTATACATATAGAGACTACAAGTACACGTGCATATATGTAGTTCCAGTTGTGTATTCCTTCGCCATAACTCGGTTTAGAGTGTGTTATAGGAATTTGAATGTACTTCATTTCCAGTGCATTACAATGATGAGAAATACACTGAATGTAAATTATATAATCTAACGTTACTGAAACAACGAACTTTTTCCTCATGTGAGGTATATCCTGAATGATCTTGACCTTTCAGATTGTGACCTTGAGAGATTTTAGACCAAATATTCAATAACTGTTAATTGAAATACTGTTGAATTTCATATACAAAGTATATACATGTATTCTGAGTGATCTTGACCTTTACAAATCCTTGAGACATCTTGGACTGAAAATCATTTGCCTCTAATTTATTAGTGTAACGTATGACTAATACTTGTTCGAAACCTAGTGAAATAAGGAAATTACCTTGAGTAACAATATTTGTGGAATATTGTTGAAAAATGGTTAAAATAAGGCACTCTTTCTTATACAGTACTTTCTACAAGGTATATGTTTTGAGTGACTTTGACCTTTAAAATGACCTTGGTCCAAAAGTAACGCTGAAGGGGTCTTTGTCGTCCTGGGTACTATTTGAATGTTTAAATATACCCTGGGTAATTAAAATCGTTTGTTGATGTACCCTGGGTACTATTAAATTATATAAAAGTACCCGGATACAAATCTCGGGACGACAAAGACCCCTTCAGCTATAGTCAGAGTAGAAATTGAATATACTACCACAGGGGTTTGTCTTCCGATGATGGAAAATAATTAGGAAAATCATTGTTGCAGTGAACCTACCACAATTAGCCAACAAATTCTTAATTTAGAGTACAGAAACAGGTGTTGCACCTAGTGGGGGTATATTTTTCAAGATGGCGACTTTCGTCCCTTGTAATGATATACTAGTAGATTAGATTATTTGTTGTTTTTCGTCCCGTTGAGAATTTTTCACTCATATTGAGACGTCACCATTTCCGATGAATTTAGACCTATGCTTAGCACTCATGGCTTTTAGCCATATTAAAGTGCTAATCATTTAGCATTTTAGCTGCAGTGAGGGTTTTTAATAGCGTGCCACACATGCTGCGATACGGAACCTCCGTTTTTAAGATCATATCCGAAAGATCCGTGATTCTCGCTTCTAAATGCCGAACTCTTGGTAAGGAGCAATCACTACCTATTTTAACGTCTTAAGTTTGACGCGGCGGGGTGCCGAGCACAGGGCTCGAATTCACGACCTCCCGATCATGAGGCGAGAGCTCTACCACTGAGCCACCGTGACCGGTCTCTACTAGTAGGTACAGGGGGTGTTATTTAAACGATGTATAACACCAAAACGTGCTGACATCGTTCTCAGAATGACTTGAATGAAGATATTCTAAATGATTCATCGGATGACCACAAATGAGATTTGTACCCGGGTACTTTTACATGTATGTAATTTAATCGTACCTAGGGTGCGTTAACAAACGATTTTAGTTACCCAGGGTATATTTAAACATTCAAATAGTACCCAACCCGAGGGTACCAAGATATTGTGCCCAGGATGACAACGATCTCTTCAGCAAAAATACCCTGTCCCAAGGAATATTTGCGATCTATGATGTAAGGTTTAGTAGATGGGAACTTATATATAATCAAAGTACTCAATGCGCTGATAGCCGGGCACTGCATTGAAAAAAAACCTCACAAAACCAAAAAAAAAAATGCCAAAAAGAATATTCAAAAAACCAAATAAACAAACAAAATAAAAACAAACACTCACACAACACAAAAAAAACACCAAACAAAAAAAAAAAAAAAAAAAAAAACAACAACAAAAAAAACCAAACAACAAATACAAAAAAACATTACAACTAAAACCTTTACATTGCAAGCCAAGGAAAAGTTTGTTCAATTCTTTTTGTGTTTGCCATATTAATATTGTCTGCAAAGTCAATGATAATGCTTTTGATACAAGTTTAGTATGAATCATTACAGATTATAAACTATTCTGTTAGAGCTGGGGTTGTTTTCTTTGGGGGTTGGGGGTTCCCCCAGGTCTTTGAATGTACTTGTTTTGTTTTATCTATTGATATGAATCATATATCCCTGGAAACTTTGATATTAAATAGAAACAGAGGATTGATTATATGTCCGCAAAAACCGATGCCCGGTGTCACAACTAGTGTTGCTCGATAAAGATCTCTTCCTGCTCTTAAAAGGACATAAGCCTAATTTTGCAGCCCTTCACCGGCAATGGTGACGTCTCCATATGAGTGAAAAAGCCTCACTAGAGAAACTGTACAAATTTCCTTTTAAACTGTCCGCTACACTACTACAAAATCCCTTCGCTTTCAAATATTTTGAATATCAAAACTTTGTTTGACATTATAAAGAGTTATCATGAATGGATTTAGCATTCAAAAAGGATTGATTATGAAGAATGTCAGTTTATTTTGGCGGTTGTTGGGGCCGCTTCGGGATTACAACGCGCAGAGCAGGCCATGCCTATAGCCGAGTACCCGGCTAAAAACTGTTGAAATATATTCTGAGTGACCTTGACCTTTCCAAAATGACATTGGAAAACCTGGTTCCACAAGCCCTTGTCACAAGAAACATTTGTTATGAATTGTATCAATTTCTTATGAAAGGTTTATAGGATATATCAGTTCGGATGGAGGGAATTAAGGGACAGGCGTACGGACACCACGACGACTGTGTGCTCCCCCGACATATTTCGGGGAGCATAACATTTGATAAAAAAAGCATCGCGAACGTATCTGTGTTTCATTTCTTGTGATTTAAAGAAAGAGGGGAAAAGTGATTCCGAGCGCCAAATTGTATAGTATCATATTGCACGCGATGTCAAAGACAGCAAGCGAAGCCCGAAAGAATTTAGATAGTGAGTATTCACTTTTTCCCCCCATCATTGATGAAGCAAGAAGAGAGTGGAGTTTTTCTGAATCCCTATTCCAAGTTCACTAGGTGTTTGATTTACTATCTATCAGCCTCCACACCTCCACTGATGCGTGCAAAACTATTCTAGGAATTCAACCTTGTGTAAGGCCTTTTATCATTCTTTTTGTCTGTGAATATAACATTCAATGATTAGTCGTCAAACGCCGAAATCTGATATTTTGCTCAAAATTTGTTATATTCACCAGAGAGATTATCCGTCTAGAGATTATATTATATGTATATTAAAATAATTCTGATGATTTCATTAAGAAAATTGCAAAGGAAATGGTTATGCTAATCACGACGATTCTGGTCATTGTACATTGTACTTTATTTTACCTTTAAAATGGCGCGTAATGAAATACACATTCTGTACTAGTACATACTCATATGCCTAAAATTCTGTTATAGATGTAAATGATCCCAAAAAAAGTTTCTCGAACGTGTTCGTCTGACTTTCGCGGACATTTAGAACTTATAATTTTATATACGCTGGCGTCGACGGTCTGTAGAAAACTATTTAACTATGCCGGTGTTCCGTCTACTTCTGCCTCGACGGTTAATAAGAGTGTTGACAGCAGACTTTTGATCGTTCCCCTGACGGTAATGGTTTTATCAAATGTGTTACGGTCTCCTTACAAATAATCTTTTCAAAAAACAAAAAAAATGGGTTCCCTAACTGAATTTGACACCACTCACTCATCAGGTGCCGTTTTAATACATTTTTTTTTGGAACACTAGCTGCGAGTCTCTCTGAAGATGTTACGTTCCCAATTATATATATAACTAAGGTTCATCAGACGTTGTAATAATGCGAAAAAGTAAAAAAAAAATGCATGATTTGACTATGACTTTGATAAAGGACTGCGTTGTTTTCACACACATGGACCATTCCTACATGTACCCATTTTGAAACAACTGCCATCACGTACGTCTCTTAACTTCTTATTATTCAGTCTCTGATTATCAAATAAATCAAGTAGAGAAAGTCTTTATTTCTTGAAATTTAAAAGCCAATGAATTTTGTCAAAATATCAATTAAACACAAGCAGGGCTTCATTCTGCATAGACCCTGATTCTTCACTGAAGGGACGTTAAACTGCAACATGCATCTATCACGCATAAAGACTTGGATAAAATTATCTCCATAAGTCAAAGCAATACAGTTTAGAAACTATAGTGAATGTAACTTTTTTGCATCAAAAATGTTTATTTCCATATAAAGACGACATACTAAATGTGAGAAGAATTATCAAACATCAACTTAAATCTATTTACATTACTTAATTCATTGATTCCATATAGCATGCTTGGAACTGCACCTGCATCAAATGTATTTTTTTTTTTTTTGGGGGGGGGTTGTTTTTTGGGTTTTTTTTCTGGGTTTTTTTTTGTTGTTGTTGAACACAACAAATCTAAATTTTATGAGATTGATTTGAAAGCATTTTCGCATATTGAGATTAGTTGGATTTGCAAAAATTTCTATACATTGATGACATCAGATTGAGTGTGGTTCCTACCTTCAATTCCCCCCATGGAAGCAGCGATGAGTTGGTCAATAGTGGCCCCCACTGGTGGAAGACGCCTATCTCTCTGCGAAACCACACCTCGCAAGAAACTCTGGAAAAAAAACCGAAGAGAACAACGACAGGCAATGAATTGACACCATTTGTAATCAACAACACATAGAAATATTTTCCCCTAAAAACAGTACCAGAATAAGAAACACGGGGAGGATTGTAGTCTTCATCATGTAACTGACTGGGTGAGGGAGAACGCAGTGTTTTATAATGTGTGAGTAAGAGGTCTGCCTGCTTCAAAATCAGTGGTGCGGAACGAACAAAGTGTATTTCTGATCAAATCCCCATTAACAGACCTTCCCGACCCGCATGTGCGCAAAGATCCATGTTTTTACTTAATTATGATAAAAGTGCACAATTTGTTTAATCTTAGGTTAATTTGATGCTGCAGCCCCAATATTTGCCACCGGAACGTTTTTGTTTACGGAATTTTGTTTATTTTTTTCGGAATTTGTAGGTGTGTCATGAACCTTCTAGCATATAAAGTAAGCCATGCCACAGTACCTATCTTATCATTAAGGAAGACACTAAACGACCCGTTCTGTTGATGTCAGAGTTGTTATGCATATTTAAAGAAACTGACAAAGCCGACCATAGGAAAAACTTTTAAAAGTGACTCAGAGTGTTGAATCATTTTAAAATGCGTCTTTCTTAAATTTCAAAATGCTTTAAGCATGTTGGAAGAGATACTGAGACATATACACCAAAGAGCAGGAGAAAAAAATATTGCATATGTCCTTTCCTTGCTTCTAAGAAAGCTTGGAGCAAAAGTGCAAAATTATATAACCGTTAGATGAACACTTATAAAAATCAATTTACATTTTGATATTTTTTAGCCATACAAAAACGTCTCTCGCTCATTGTGTTTTTGAAAACTTTGATAAATAAATGGAAAAAATAGGGATCTGTAAGCCAAACACTTCAGCAAACATGATGTTTGAAATGCTTAATCAATTTATTTCTAGTGGTCAGCAAAAATTTGAAAGTCAGATGTTGAGTTACAAGTAAAAATCTTCACTATGTAAACAAGGCTCGAGCCTTGTTTACGTTTACAAAAAGATTGCTTCGTAGAAAATATCATGTTTAAAACAATATGAGATGTGAGAAACACTAGACACTGTTTGATTGTGTTTAGGATGAATTTCTAATATGAAATTCTCACTTGGAAGTCATCAGATGACGTTAAATTTTTTTCTGACCATTAGAAATTCCTTAGTCAAGCATTGTATATTTGAATATTTTTAATTCAAAACGTGTCCATGCCCCTTCAGTAACAGGCAGGAAGTGTAATCACATCACTTTTTAATGTAGATTCTACACGGGGCATGTTACTAATTAGACTCCAGTTATGTGAAATTGTCTTTACAGGGTCATAAAATGAAGTATTTTTTTACTGTGATCAGACCTTTTTCACATAATCGATTATCACTATGTACAGTTCCGCATGTTCTACATTTTCCCGAATTCAACTCAGTCATAGGTGCGAGTAGAACGAAGGCGTGTTCGAACTGGTTGATTGCTCTCGCTCAATTACACTTATTAAAGCTGACATGAACGCATTTTCATCTTATCCGCCATATATCTTTCAGATAGCATATTTTACGTCACCCGTATATATACCCCAAAAGTGATTGTCATACCTGAGTGATTGATTGATTATTGGCTTGTTTTTCGTCCCATTGAGAATATTTCACTCATATTGAGACGTCACTATTGCCGGTGAAGGACTGCAAATTTAGACCTATGTTTCTAAGCACTTGTGGCTCTTAGCAGTGCATGAGGGTTCATTTGCGTGTCACACCTGCTGCGACACGGGACCTCCATTTTTAAGGCCATGTTCGAAAGACCCGTGATTCTAAATTCCGAGCTTTTGACGAAGGTGCAACCACTATCTATTTTGACGTCTTAAGTTTGAATTGGGTTACTTTTGTCCAAATCCCAGAATCCTAAATCTTAGGAGGGAGTTAGACATGCAAATTGGTGATTTCCCTACACCTATCTTTCATATCGGCACTTCACGCATCAAATGTTCACTACCACTATATAAATGGAGTCGGAGAAGACAGCCGATCAATAGAACATACGGGCTTTGTACATGTATGTTAGAATAACGGGGAAAATTAATTGTCCAAAAAAGTATGGTAGAGCTCTCGCCTCGTGATCAAGAGGTCGTGCGTTCGAGCCCCGTGCTCGGCACCCGGCCGCGTCAATCCTAAGATGTTAAAATAGGTACTGATTGCTCCTTCGCCAAGAGCTCGGTATTTAGAAGTGAGAATCACGGGCCTTTCGGATATGACCTTAAAAAACGGAGGTCCCGTGTCTCGGCATGTGTGGCACGCAAAAGAATCCTCACTGCTAAAAGCCATGAGTGCTAGCTTAAGGCTAAGCATAGGTCTAAATTTGCAGCCCTTCACCGGCAATGGTGACGTCTCAATATGAGTGAAATATTCTAAACGGGACGAAAAAATAAATATTTGTAAAAGTGTCATAAAATATATCATTTTAAAATATTGATATACAGCTCCATGTCTGCTTTCAGTACACGAACGTGCGATCATATAACACTTGGTAAATGAAGTACATAATGCTTACGTAGAGTTCAGAAGCTCAACTTAGTCGAAAAATTTCAGGATCTGGGGTCAACTATCAGCAAAAACATCTCCCTTGAGCCTGAGATCAACTCAAAGGTTGCCAAAGCTCCCTCAGTGATGTCTAAGCTACGCAAGAGGGCGTGGGCCAACAGCAACCTGACAGCGAACACAAGATGTAGGTATTCAGAGCCTGTGTATTGTCCACACTGCTCTACACCAGCGAAACTTGGACATCCTATGCCACCCAGGAAAAGCGACTGAATAGCCTCCGTCTGCGCTGTCTGAGACGCATACCCGGGATCAGATAGCTGGCAAGACAGAATCCCTAATACTGACGTGCTGGACTGCCCACAATCTTCTTAGTCCATGGGCCGAGCCAAAACTTGGTACCACCAAAGGTGGCAAAACCTTCATGGTTTTATTTTGTTTGTAGGACCTATATATGTATATTAAGGCATGATAGCATTTCCAAACGAGTAGCTTAGTCGCCATACATGGTACCTCCTTTTTTCAGATAAAATTAGCATGTCGCCCCATGGCATATGTTGGTGTTTCTAAATTATTCTCCCTTTTCCTGTACAAAAGTATGAATAAATCCTGAGCTTTGTCTTCCAAAGACAAAAAAGAGAAGCATTAATACTGAACCATCGATGCTTTCAACCTACAATGCTGAGTAGTACTGACACGCATGTCTAGTCCGGATCATCTGCAGCTGAATTGACTTCAATATCCTCAGCCGTGATGAAGTCACTGTTGTCAATGACAGTGTGGGCTACCTACCTACAATCAATGCACCTGCAACCCAGATGTCTACTGTGAACGAAGTGCCCAACCAGTCTCTCAACATCATGCAGTCATTTGAGTTGACTACTATAATCTGTGTATTCGACCAAGCCCTGTTTGTCAAAGCTGCTGAAGTAGTATGGAATCAGCCACAGAAGGGCATCATTCGTAGGTTGGGAGTCTTCCACGCCATATGTACTCTATTGTCAAACATCAGGAAGAGATTCCAAGCTGCGGACTGAGAGACCTCTGTGTAGAGGCAGGCGTCATTGCTGATGGTTCTGTTGCTGGGATGATGGATGGCCGGAAGTAACCCGCACAGTCAGGCTACACAAGTTGCTGTTTGAGACATTCATGCGGCTGGCATGGAAATGCTTCCTTTATTGGCTCGAAACAAACCATAATGACGATCTAGTCCATCTGGAGGAATTTCTAAGAGTTGTGAATGACCTCTGCGAAGATATCTCTCAAGCTGCTGTCTGTGAGATGATGGCTAATCAATCCTGTAAACACATCTTCGAGCTCTGAGCCTTCTTAGCCTTCTGGATGTCGCAGAAATGGTTGAGGTGATACCGGGATTAATCAAGGCGTCTAAGGAAGTTGATTGGAAGCTGCACCTTGAATCCATTCGTGAGATGATTCCCTGGTTCTTCGCATACGACAAACTGAACTATGCACGCTACCTTCCTTACTACTATGCACAAATGTCCCGCCTTGCAATTGACCACCCAGAGCAGTTCATGCAGGGCCAGGGATTTTTTGAGCAGCAACTCCTTTGCTAGAATCCCAGTCGATCAGATATTTGAAGAAATCATCATCAAGGACACATGTGCAGATCCCTGGAGGAACAAATGGCTTCATCCTAAAACCAGGAGCTATCAGTAGGTACTACCTGACTTCTGGGTTCAGAAGCTCATATACATGAGGGAGCTCAGATATATGGTTGGCAGAAACAGTTCCCAGCACCTCAGTCATCCAGATCTGCACTTCCCTAGGATAAAGAAAGACGAGGTTGATGTCCGTGCATTATTTTGAGGAACTAATTAATGGAGAACAGCTGTATCAGTCCACTGAGCCATGATCAAAGTTGGTTAACTTGTCTACCGGAATCTTGGTCCTACCAGATGTTGCCAGTGAGTTGCTGAAAGCTCACCAAGTTGGAGAAAAAGCATACCAAACATTCAGGAAAGATCTTTTGGAAAAAGATATATACCCAAAGTAAAATTCCATGACAAGATGGAAAAATAGAACCTGAAGACACCTACAAAAGGGACATGAAAAGCGCTGGAATGGACACGCGGTTGTGGGGAAAGTCTCGCAGGATCCCGAGCAATCTGATTTAAAAAATACAATCTATTGATCGCTCCGATATTTCGACTAAACAGAATATCGGAGCGGATCAAAGATCTGTATTTTAATCAGATTGGATCCCGAGACTCCTGGAGATCCGCAGCAAACTGGGCAGAACCGCACTGACTGTCTGAGGAAGAAGCACACGCAAATCCAGTGTCACAGACTAGGTGGCGACAGCCCACAGCTGTAGCTTCTGCTAGAAAGACTGCCACTCCCGCTCCTCACAGCCATAATATGCTTACACATCGCCGGTAAAACTCAGTTTGCAACCGTTATATCAGCATTACCGGTCACAAATCACAAATGAGAAGGTAGTTATTCCCTAATTTTACACTATATGGATGTACTGCAATTTGATGTTTCCATCATTATATCGTATTATTGCAACGCGACCGATATTGGTTTTGACTCTCTAACATAGTAGCTATATGTTGTATTTACGGTAGTTACATATAAATTTTACACGTATATTTTTCAAACACAAAAGGGATAAATGCCTCAAAGAAGAAAGGATTGCAAGGTATGCAAATAATTTTAGAGAGCAAAACAAACAAACTAACAAAAACACAACAACAACAAAACCAAACAAACAAACAAAACACAAACAAACAAACAAAAACAAAAATTAAAAACGCATTATTGAAGATTGAATGATTGACCATTGATGAATGCATCGATTATTAATCAATTACGTCAAATAAGATTATGTAGACGCCTCTGTTTTACGTTTATATAAGAAACCATTATACTACGGGCTCACAGCGGGTGTGACCGTTCAGCAGAGGATGCTTACTCCCCCATGGCACCTGATCCTGCCTTCGCTTTTGTCGGAGGTCCGTGTTGCCCTACACTCGATTTTGTATATATGTTTTTGGGACTATGATTACGTTTAACACATTGTTTACTTCGCCATTTTACATAAAAAAAGTTTTATAACTAATATCTATCTATTACGAAAACACGTATTCAGGTAATTTTTTTAATACACTGACAACGTAAATTACAGCATGTTCAGAAAAATCAGCAGAAATTTGATTAATGTTGACAAACCTTTTCTGTAGTGTATTTTTTCGTGTGGTTTTCAAAAAAGAGATAGATATATTCCTTGCAAATGCTGCGTAACTTGTAGTTTTGTCGAACTTGATAGACAAATTGTATAAAATAAAAGTACAACGTAACTTACCATTATAATACCGTAAATTACCAACTTTATAAATGCTATTAATTCTAGGTAATTTTAGATTAATTTTAAAAATGCATTAAATGTGCTTTCAGAGATGGGGAAATCTATTTAAAGTGGAAATTAAAAAAGCAGAGAAGGAGAGAGAGAGAGAAGAGAGAGAGAGAGAGAGAGAGAGAGAGAGAGAGAGAGAGAGAGACTTATACTGTGTCGTCATTGAAATATATTAAAGTTATTAATTTTTTTTAACTATGGAGTTCACCAATAGGAATATTTTAAAAGCTATTTCTATTAAATTTATTTATCTTTAAAGGTTTAAATTTGTCTACAAGTAAAAACATTAGTCAGCTAAATTAAAAAATTACATGCAAACTAACACATAATATATGTCTTAATCAAAATATTCATTATGAAATGCCAATATTAGCTTCTTTTTTTCTTTTTTGATGCACGTAGAAAAATCGTCAAATTTCG
>CAJDSM010033097.1:12432-24240 GCA_903981925.1 Ostrea lurida
AAGGAGAAGTTGAACGGTCAACAAGGGCTGAATTTACTGAGAGAGACAATTGGGTCCTAGACACCTAGATCGCCACATCTGGAGAGTGGTCCAGGGGTCCGTGGTTGGCCTCCAACTCTCATGGTTTTTGATATGCGAGTTTATGATTACGTGATTGGGTCGCTGTTCAGCATTTTTTTTTCATATTTTTTTTCTTTTTTTTTTTTTTTCTTTTTGTCTTCTTTTGGTTTGTTATCTTTCATCGAAGTTAATGTAAAGAGTTTTCGGTTAAAGTCGGTCGAGAGCAGAAGATAGCTCTATTTCATGATCTATATTACCTCCGTGACAGCCGAACTGAGTGCATGCAGCCAGAGAGATATTTTGGTACGAGAACTCAGTAATTGCAGCTTACACAGAAGTTCCTAATGGTCGTTATAAAATCTAGTTGGCATGCCATACAATGTGCCCAGGCTGGGACAGACATATATGATCTTTGAGCGTCATACTACGCTGACGTCAAAAAACATTTTCCCGCAATATCTACTTGGTGGAGTGGAAGAAACGCTTTAGAAGTATTTATCAGCTGGTGTCAAGTGAATATCAGGTCTGATTAAAAAGAGGACAGAATGCAAGAATACTTCCTGATATTAAATGCGCGAAACGCAATGATAGAATTTCCAGTCATTGATAAGAAATTTGAGAAGCAAAAATTTCACGTGCACAAGATTATATATCAAATTTGTTTCCTCCTTCTTTCCACACTGGGATTTATCACAGGCAGTGTCCTTGGTTTTTGCCCAAATCTCTTTATTGTTTTTTGAAACTATATTTTTGCGACCTTACACGGATGATCAACCTGTTCGTATGTCATTGCATTTTTCATGATATCTAATTAGACATCTTTAAAACATAACTAACAACATTCGATTTCTTGTATTTTCATTTCAACAGGTGAATAACAATGCTGGATCTGATCTATCTTCTAAAATATGTTTATTCACGTCTTCGAAAGATCTCAAAGTTAATGCCAAAGAGATATCGAACGTCAGTGTCTTAGTCATTTCATGTTAAAACTCGGTATTCTGATAGCGCCTCATTTCATTTGATTTTTGTCATGTTGTTAATCGCTATTGGGTATTTTGCATACGTAGAAAAATAGTAATTTTGAATGTCAATTCATGATGGCCGCTAAGCACGATGCAAGCAATTGGAATACTACTATACGATGTTGTATCCAACAGAGAAGTCACGAGAGTTTAAAAAATATCAGACTCAAGATTCATTATTATTTTACCATCAGATATGACCGGTAATGCAGACGAGTATGACACGTGTTACAATGGAATTAACAGTACAAAATATCACTAGACATATCTATAAATAAAGGAACTTTTGATAGACAAAGACACTCTATAGTAACAATTAGGCGAAGTACAACAACTGTGTTAAACGTATATCATGATGTCATCGCCAAAAACATAATTACAAATCGATGTAGTGCCAACAAAGACATCCAACAAAACGGCAAGGATCAGGTCCAATGGAGGAGTAAGCATCCTCTGCTGATCGGATCCACCATCTGCGGTTGATCCTTAGTCGAAACAAGGTGAACGGGTATTGGAGGCTCTCTGTAGTCAATATTTCTGATCACCGTAATAAAAGACAGTCTAAACAATAGGGGTATGAAGGTCAAATCAGTCAAGCATAATGACTAGTGATAATTTGGTAATCGCAAACAAGGGTCATTAATACGGAGCCGTCGAGAAAAAGTGCGAAATGATTACTGTTAAAACGAGCGATTTGGTCAGGAGAACAAATAACGCCTGCACAATATCCAAACTTTATTCGGAGATATAGCTAGTTTGGCGGCTACGGTTATTAAAAAAAACCAACCATAAAACTATAGCTCCCTCTGTCTAAAGTTATAAGGAAATGTGTAATAATCGTATTAATTTGAATTTTATTTATATCCTTGGTTTCTCTTTCTTCTAGATCCCCAAGATATATGCTAACGTACATCCATGGCTGTATCTGAGCGTCTACATGTTACATAACACATAACGTCTATAGTGAAAAGTCATATCAATAATAACTCATAGGTTTAAATGTACCATATGCTTTTTTTTAACACCCGTCATTAGTAATACATGTAGTTTCTATTCCACATATCAAGACTAAAAAGGATTCTACGAAATTAGAGAAAAATATTGGTATCATAATTAGCTTAGAAAATGACATTAACATTGTAAAAAGTTAGGTTATTTACCTGGAGGGGTTAAGTACGTTAGCGCGTTTTTCCCATGCCAACATTATCGCGTGGGGGAAAATAGCCGGTTCACTGGAATGAAATATATAACATATATGATCATTTAATATGTATACGCGTGGGGAAATTTACGCGCTCATGACATGACCGTTAGATTAGTGTAAGATTTCCCCAAGCGTAAATAACCACTTTTACAGTAAGCCCTAATTCCCTATGGCATCAAACACAAAGACCTTGAATATATAATTTTTGTGGACAAACTGCCTGAAGTTCATATGTTGTGTCGGAGCACACAAGCTGTTTATATCAAGCTAGTTACATTTCTTTAATTTACATATCTCAGCGCAAAAAAATTCCTCTATTCATTGCAAATAAAAATAGATAGACTAGATCATACTGAAATTTTCTTTTATCAAAACAAGCAACAAGTTAATTTCAGCCAAAAAGCTTATCATATCATAAGGCAAGCTTACAATATATGCAAATTCTCTGATTAAACTTTACAATTCAAACTTTTGTCAGCCACGAGAGAGAGAGAGAAGTACTGGGAATTAATTAAAGAGAGAGGAGTAGCTACCGTTGTGTCGCTCTCTCTGCTGCATGTCCAGTTGTATGTACTCACTACACTAAAAACCAATGTTGTTTCCTAATTTAATAGAGTTTCTAGTAAGGGAAATAATTTTATTAGAGATCAGCTATTAAATCTAGGTACCTCTATTTTTTGTGGACTATAATTGTTGATCTTTGTCTCTCTTATTGTGTCTGTTAGCAATTAAATCCCACCATCAGGGACCACCCACCGATTAAAATACATTCAGCCTCAAAAGTGATTTTTTTGTGTTTTTTAGTCTGTAATTTCTATGGCCTCCTGATGAAGAAGAAATATTCTTTGTAGTCCCGCGAGTTCTAAATAATTCCATTTGTAGTAATGATTAATAGTTCACGTTATGTCTTCATATTTTCAAAAATCACAAAAAGTAAAGAAATTCCCTTGAGGACATTGTTTTAAAAAGTCTACATTTTTAACATGAAACCAAAAGGGGGTAATTATTTGCCAGTGCATTTACTGAATCAGCCTATAACGCACTGTTATAAAATACTATTATAAAGTATACAAATCTTTTTTATTTATAAAAGTGAAATGTTCCAAAGTGGGTCCTAAAATTTTCATGTTGCTTTATTTGATTGAAACGTTTCCTTCAATGATAGAAGTCTAGGTAAAGTATATTATTTATTTTTCTAGAATAATACTATAATAGGTTGCATACTTCGTGCACAGAAAATAATTCTTTAGGGGAATTAACCTCAAACATTTTCGACCAGGTCTTCCAAAACAAAATTTTGGTCTTACATATATTCAGTAATTTGATTATTGTCTTTAAAAAAATCTCTTGGAGAACGTTCTAATAGATGTGTTGAAGTTTAAAAGACACATTAGCAAACACTAATAGAGTAACTCCTTTACAAATTGTAATAACATACGTTGGGGTGTTTGGCTCTAACACGCGTCTAACATTACAAGATGTCTTTATGTTAATGGAGGCTAACTTATTTAGGAGCGTACAGTGCCTTTCGCGTTAGTGTAGAATAAGGTGTAGTGTGGTCGTATCGGAGACCAGTTGTACTTACATCGCAATATTATCCGGCTAGCCTCTGGCTGCAATGGCGCGAGTTTTCTCAGACAGGGTTAGTGTTTGTCGCACTCTTTTATCTGTTTTATATGTAGGGTAACATTTTTGAAGCTAACGGATATAAGTTGTCCAATATGATCAGGATCTGAACGTGAGCTGGAGTCAAATAATCGTGTGAGTTTGTGTCTTTCTAAGCAATTGGTTAAGTGGAGTTGATCACTGTTTGTTGCTCATATTCTTTAATGCAATCGAATTGTGAACTTATCCTGATCAAGTGAAGATATCCTCGAAGAGATGACGGCATTACTAGTTGTGTGAATTTCAATAAAATCGATTGCCATAAGACACCCGCGGTTTTTATTACCACCCAAAATTATATTGACTAACGGAATCTGCTTCCTGTTACCCACTGACTCAAGACTAGCATGAAGGTCTCTTTATTCAACTGGCGGTGTTGGGGTTAGCCGGTTCAAAACGGCGGGAATTGTCTTTGAGACTCTCACCTTCTATAAGTGCACGGGCCTGAATCACGAACCTTACTACTTAGGTGTTTGTCCCAAGGGTATGTGGTGCCTGGTTTTGTGTCACCTCCTCTAGTGTTTTGTCTCTACTTTTTTGGCAAGAACCGTTTCGCAGATCTGACTTTACTTGTTCCGGCACACCTTTTTTCTGTGTCACCTCTTTTACATTCTTGGTGTGGGACAGCCGATATTGATCTAGCAGTTCGGTTTTCTTATGACCGTTCAATATCTACCTGTTGTGATTGGGTGCTTATTGTGTATCATATCAAATGACAATACATCTGTTTTACACGTCTTCGCACTAAGTATTATTTCAGGATTACCGATATAACATTTTGGTATTCCTCAAATTAAACTTTATAATACTTATAGCGGACAAAGTCTTGTGCCATGTCCTCTATTAGTGGGTTTTGTGCGATTTTGATAATATTTAGTCCAAAAGGAAAGTGTGGTGTGTTTCTATCTCACTGAGCCTTGATTTAATTTATACGATGGGGCCGCAGAATTATGTTTACACCCAACTCCAACCCCATACCACTATCTATGATGTTATATAGTCTTACTAGTTAACATTTGTTACTGTTTGGGTCTCGAGGCACTGAGTGTGAAACATTTTACCCTCCCTTTGTTTTATCTTCATATTTGTACTGTTTGGTCCTCGAAGGCACATAACATATTCACGTCACAGCGCATCAAAAAAAAAGTGTCCATCAATTACACAAATTGTGTTTGAGAATATCTTTATTTAAAATTGATTAATGTATTTTTGTAAATTAGAGCGAAAATCTTCATGATATTAACTTTTTTATTAAGAGTATAATCTTACTGATTATTCACAACAGTAATATTGTGAATTTTGCTTCTGCCTGGCATGTTTGTACACAAACTACGTAAAGATTACGTACGTCTGTGACGTCAAAATTGGTGTAGGAAAACAAAGTGTGATAATTAGAATTGATTTTGAGTAATGTAGACTAAGAATATTGAATAAAACGACTGTCTGAAGATTGAATTCATAAAAGAGAATTGGAGACTCTGACATCTCGATTTAATCCAATCCTGTGCTGGGAGGATGGTGGATCGAGAGGTTTAAACGAAAAACGAAGAGGAGAAGACAATATCGTCATTTGATTGAACGCAACGTTTCAATGTGAGAGTGATTAGCTGCGGTGGTGCTGATTAACTACGGCATTATGGAGATCCTAAAGCACATAGACTAGCAGCCCACAAATTTAGAAAACGAAGAAAAGAAAGTGAAATTATTTAGGGAGACTAGAAAACAATCATGATTCTCAAGCCAGACTTAGTACAAATATGGAAAGGTTGAAACAAAAAACTTTTGGAGCAGGCTTTTTGCCGAATTGGAATTGGGATGTAATATAGTGGTGAATGTTACACACCGTCAGAGTTTCTACTCCATTCTGTTAGGCAAACAATCAATGGAATATCTGAAATCGACTAGTGAATGGTGTTGATTTCTTAGCTCTTACCATTGCCTAGCCATGAGATTTGACATGTGGATGTGGTGAAGGAGCTGTTTTGATAAAATGGAGCTGATGTCAAGTATACAGCATTGAAACGGGAAATACACCACTGTATCATGCCCTGCAGGAAGCGGCGCATGTAGATGTGGTGAAGGGCGGAACTGTTAAATGCGAATGCAGATTCAATCTGATGGTTTTTTGCCAAGTTCTAAAGGCTGTATACACACTTATGGCTGCGTGTGCAAAGGGAGAATATATGAGTATAGTGAAGCGAACTGTTGAAAAAACAGTTTAATGCCTCAATCGCTTAATGCCTCCAGTTTATATGTTGGAATATGATTGGAAGTAACCACTAACAAGTATCTATCGCTAAGATAGGAAATGCTGAGTATGGCGGACCGCGAATTGTTGATAAGCGGAGCTAATGCCAATCACCATTGTATGATGGAGCGCAAACACCACTTGATCTGACTCGGTGCCGTTGACAGTACGTTGAGGAATATAAGGCCGCACTTGCCCGGAATTGTTTGAAGTTATGCTGATAATGAAACTTAACCAGTGTGGAGGCCCCTTTATTCAATACAGACGCTGCGGATGATTCTCATGAAGCATCTATCCGGATAGACTGCCGATAGAATAATTACCCGCAACTTAAAGAAAGATTTGCAAATGTTTCGTGGCTCAATGCAGCTTCTCAATCGTAGGAGGGGCATATCGTGGGCATAACCTGATAGGGTGAAGGAATTTACTAATAGAAGCACAAGGCCTGAGCGTTGTCAATATAATGAATTAGATGCGAAAAGGAGTTCCCCTTTCCTTAAATAGCTCTGCAGATATTACTCACATGCCTATATAAGGGCGCATGACCTGGCAAGTGGTGGTGCTGAGAGCCGTAAACTAGGTGAATGCACCAAGATCTTACAGCCCCTATTCTCGGCCGTTTCCTTCCACACGTATTATCATCATATCAGTCATAAAAATAGCGCTATGACAGGCTATAATACAGTGCTTGCTGCCTCCAGTTCAAGCGGCCTAGTTCCTTTTTCTTTACCAATAGCTAAAATACCTCGGGAAGGTGTAGCATAACTTGGCTTTACGCGAAGCTTGTGGGTGCTGATATCAATGTAGCTCGTCAAGGTCAGCATATAAAGCATTGATATTTACAACAAAACAGAGATACTGAAAATATCTCTATAAAGGAACAACCCAATTTAGAAAATAAATTCCACGGGTAAACTATAAAGGAACATTTTAACACTATTTTCACTGTCTAGTGGACGACTCGAGACATAATGGAGTTAAAACGCTGACATTAGCGGACTTGTAGGTGGTGAACTAAAACGCAGATAAAAACTGCGATATCTTTGTTGAGACAGTCTTTAAAGAAGCATTAAAAAAAAAATGATTGCTGATGCTTTTGAGTCTGTTTGCTTGTGTTTTGGGTCTGCGATGTGATATGCGGCAAAGCGGATCATTTATGATTTGATTATGCAAACCTTCCCTATTACAGCACTGATTGATGGCAGATTCTTCTGTGTTAACCATCGTAGAACGCTGAGAAGCGTGCAGGCGGATGGTCTCATTCTTGAATAATGCGGGCGGTGTGACAATCAATCTCCAGGAGCTGAACCAGCTATAAAACAGCCATGAATTCTTATGTTAGATTGGGCAAGGCGCTGTGTCCCTTCTAAGAGCAAAACAGGCGAAACGTCCTGCGCTCGTGCACTGAAGCACTCTTAAGTATAGTGGCATAGAGTGTGGTGACAATAGAGCGTATGTATACGTAGAAATAGTGACGTTAGAGAGCCACAGTTGACATAGAGATGAGTGACATGGAGAACAGTGTACATGGAGACAGTGACATTACGAAGCAGTGATATGCGACCAAACAGTGACATAGATAACGAGCGTTTTAGACGCCGAACAACGGAGATACGGAGCCTCTATTAATATAGTGACATTATATAGTGAGGATAGCTTGTAGCATGATATTCATTTGACGATAGTGACAGTATTCAAGGCAAATGATAGGCAATGATAAAGAAACATGTCAGAAGATACTCCGTATAAATCTTGATGGAATATACAGAAATATGCTACTGTGAGAGAGAGAGAGGACGAGACGAGAGAGAGAGCAGAGAGAGAGAGAGAGGAGAGAGAGTGAGGAGGCGAGGAGGGAGAGAGACAGAGAGAGACAGAGACAGAGAGACAGAGACAAAGATACAGAGGAACTATCAGTAATATATGTGCTAATAATCTCTAATAGAATTAGATGTTATTCTAACAGCCCCACATTCATTTTGAGCTCTAAAACATGACGGATTGCTATTTATACTGTGCGCAGTAGAACCACCACATCATCCCTGCTGTAATCTATACTCGCCCGAATCATGACATTCTGGTTATTATCACATGATAACTCCCTTAAATTTTTTGCTTAATTATAGAGTTCTGTCTGTTCACTTAGTTGATACGTTTTCATCATGTTCTGTTAATATTCGTTGCTTTCCGAAAACATAGACATGCTGCAAGGCAGCACGGAAGCTGATTATTAGCATAACTCGTAAAATGAAGATAGAGCCGCTCGGCCACTCCCAACCGTTTAAATTATCGGCACCCACTCGATGCCACTATATATGAAATTTTACTCGTCTTCATATGTGAATCCTCCTTTTCAAAAATCTTTGAATCCGATCACTGCAAGTTAATGCATTTCTTCATGCCTTGATTTAAATAATTATTGTAAAAAATGATAAGAATATGATGTTATGATCAACATCCTCCTCCGCTTTATCCCATTTACCCGGTTGATACGCACCGAGCCTCCGATACAGCTTCTCCAGGGTTACATCCATCCTGTAAAGTAGAACATCCAGACCTCCACCTGGACCCATTCGCCGCATTCATCACTTGCGAATGCTGTACTAATTAGGTGGGCCCGAGTCAGAACTAGGATCTGTTATTGCTACCGCGTGCCGATAGGACACTGCACCTATCTTCACGGATTAGAACCGTCACAGAAAACCCCGTTCTATTTTCCCAATCTTTAGTAAAAATAATCGCATTCATGAACTAATTAATATGCTGTCTTTTTGTTTATGCCCAGTTTCTCACATTTATGTATTCTAAGACCAGTTTATAATACTTGTCACAGGTTGCTCTCATGCTTAAATAATCACACATATGATTATTTTTGGTCAATATATAAATGCGATCTTGAGGTATTCTTAAATCACATCTGCATTGAGTTTATGCACATTCGATAATGTACATTATTGATTAAATACACCTTAATTTTTCATCATACATTTTACAAATGCTTCGGGATATTCTTAGCCTACTTTCGTAGGTCGGGGGCTTATTGATTACTTGGAAATACATGAGAAAAGAAAAATACATAAGCCCATCGAAAAAATTGAATAAAAAAACGACGCACAAAAATATACAAACAGAATATGACCAATCATGTTTTAGGCTATCGCACGATAAGCTTCAGGAAGAGTTATATGTCCTTCAGCTACGAAGTTATTGCTCTTTAACTTTGGTTTATTTTGTTGAATTACTAAAGAAATGCCAGCAAAATTTTCAAAATAATTATGCGCTGGGGAATTAAAACCAATTTAAGGAATAAGCTAAATATCTTAATTCGCGATGCCTAATAACATGATTATGGCTAAGAGCATATCTATACATACATTCAAATTCTCAAGCATTAGAAAAGGGGACAACAGTATGACCATATCAGACCTTCATCTCTTGTCTTTGTGCTTGTCATACATAGTAATGAGAACTATAGAGTTTCGCCAGTTCGGCCAAGCGCTATAGCGCACTCCGTATGCCTCCCATCCGACCGCGCATTGGCGATCGGAAGTTGCGCGCGCGACCACATGGCAATATACACTACAAACTCTTAATCTGACAGTCCACATACATCGACTACACCTTAATCTTTGTTAAAGTATAGTGTGCTTTGTACACCGCGTAGAGGCTTGCTACCAACTTATGCTCGCACGGGATCATTTGGAGACTCCTCCGCGTCCTCCTTCACTCGGTTCCTAACACCCCTGTCATATAATCCATTTTATTTATTGGGATGGGGCTTATTAATCAGTGGGTCGCTAAGGACTATATTTTTGACAAACGATAAACGCTTTACGTATTCATAGAATGACGAAATCTTCAAAACTATATTTACAGTAAATGCACCGTAATCGATTTAGCCTTCATGGCACAAAGTTGCCCGCCATAATTTTGTTTTTTATATTTTCTCATACATTTAATACCCAATGCCGAGCGAAGGGCGCCCAAGTCATCCCAAGATTATAATCGAATCTGTTTCTGTCTGCCTTCATTCATTTCAGTGCCTTATTTGGAATCTTGGGTTGATATATATCAGACCACCACCATGAGACATAGAATTAATTTGTTGGCCTATCCTCAATGCCTCTTAATACGATAGAATGTATACTGTAATGCTATGTAGATGTTATATGTATGCTATGTATGTTATGTATGATATGCTATGTTATGTATGTATGTATGTATGTGTGTATGGTAATGTATGCATTTGCCCATTGTCATGCATTGCATTGACATATATACCAAATATTTTTTACTTCGATTTATGTTGTGTATTATCACTTATAAACATAAAACACTAAATGGACTTTCCCTACACATGTTCACGTAATAATTTACATAGGTTTGAGTACAACTCTCACAGGAAGCCAACATTTCAATAACACCACTGTACAGTCCGTCACTCAAGTTATTCTCCAAAGGTACTTCTGCCTTTAGTTAATTATCTTAAGTATTTCGTATGGTCCCAATCGACAGGAAGCTGTTTATCAGACAATGGCGGGATGCCCAACAATATATCCCTGTCCCTGATGATTGCAAAGAATCATTAAGAGATATATCCTTTAAACAAAAGCTCAACATAAATATCATGACGATTTTCTTGTTGAATTCTGGTTTGCACCTTTTGAACAGGCCCTTAACCATCATATCAGTATAGGCAGGACTGAGACATAAACGACTATACTTAAACTGATTTATATTGTGTAGTTTATATTACACCTTTTCTTTATCCGTAAGTCCGTATCTGAAGGCAAAATAATTAGAGGGTCAAACTGTAAAAAAAGAACAGAAACCGCGAGGCGAGGGGGTGTAAACTTGCTAATTATAAAGAATATCCTATGTTTTGGTTTGATATTGTTATAACTTTATATCCAACGTAATCATTATATTTATCATATTTTGCTTGAACAATTGATATTCAGTGCGATTTTGTGTAAATACCCAATCACGGATTCAAGTGTTCATCATTTGTGCTTCAGCATAAAAAAGAATTTATGGCTCCTGCTATCATTCCCCACGATCGTACCAACGATCAATACATATAGATTGGGGCGAAGCTTAACAAGATTTATCGACGTAATCATGAATCCCCAAAACATACTCAAAGTCGCGGGACAGTTATAGGACAAACAACGACCTCCGACAAAAGTGTAAGGCAGGATCAGACGAGGTGCCAGACCATGGCAGCGATTAAGCAAATCTCTGCTGACCGCGTCACATCCATCCGTTGAGTCCTTAGCTCGACATAAAGTTAAAGCAGACTAATTTACACGTCGTCAAATCTAGCTAGCAAAAATTGTCGAATCGGACACTAACAAAATTGCCCCCATTGAAACACAGCGGTGGTAAATATCACTGATATTCCTTCATAAAATAGTTCAATTGTAGAAGAAACAGTTGCAAATGTAAAATATTTATGATGTTAAATTCAATTTCGCTTATCAAAGCAAATCTTCGTTCGTCTGCGGCAGTTCCACGTGTGGTTTACAAAACTACTTAACCGACCTGGAAACACAGCGCCGAAATTAAAATTTCATTTCACCACTTATTTCCCGTTGCTGAATCAG
>CAJDSM010033098.1:9747-23657 GCA_903981925.1 Ostrea lurida
ACCGTTTGTTTTACGTCCCGTCGATGTTTTTACGTCTTGGATTTGACGGGCAATAGCACGAGCCGGACTCGTAATCTCGACCTCCCGGTTGCGAAGCCCACCCACAAACACCTCCGTCGACCAACATATACATACATATTTCGTAACCATTGTTAAGCTGTATTTCATACACTGATTTGACTACGGATTACTCCGTTTGCCTGATCAAGACAATGGGCCCACAGCAGGTGTGACCGGTCAACAGGGGATGTTTACTCCTCCTAGGCACCTGATCCCACCTCTGGGTGTCCACTTTTCCGTGTTTGCCCAACCCTTGTTTTTGTATTCTATTAGGGACTTACAAGATTGATCACTGTTCGTTATCTTTGCCTTTACATACACCCACAACAAATGCATACATCATCACAGACGTATACCCATAAACACATGCGTCCACAAACAGGTACATTCACAACACCCCAACATGCACACCTATACATATACACACAAACAACAAATATACACCATTGCACATACACTCACAAACACCCATCCATATGTCATCGCGTCACTCTAATCCTATAATTTTTTTTAATCATCCACGCCTTAGCGAGGGGATAACAAGTTTTACGTACTTGGATTGTGTGCTGGAGAAGAATGGCGGCTGTAGAATTCCAGCAGGAAACACTAAAACAATTTGAGAAAAAGGTATGTATATTCATAGAACCAATCCAGGATCACCATGATGACTGTAAACCAATGGATTAGTGAGATGAGCAGAACGGTGATTCGCCATTTAACGAATTTCAGTATAAAATAAATATCTAAAAAACAAAAAGTAAAACTTGCAATTTTTTCTGTTAAATGTGAAATTAACATCAGATTCCCCTTATAGTAAACGTGCACACTCAAAATTTGAAAACATTTTANATGTGAAATTAACATCAGATTCCCCTTATAGCAAATGGGCACACCCAAAAGTTGAAAACATTTTCTCATTACAACATATCTTGATAACATCAGATGGTGATTTTACGGTATTCCACCATTACCTTCCTTTGTCCTAACTCTAGAAGAAATCGTATAGAAATGGAATGATTCTATGATAATTATTCTTTTATTTTCAATATATTTCAATATTAATACACACAAATGAGAATAGCACAACAATCGTAAAGACTTGGCCATT
This sequence comes from Ostrea lurida, assembly GCA_903981925.1. NCBI lineage: Eukaryota > Metazoa > Mollusca > Bivalvia > Ostreida > Ostreidae > Ostrea > Ostrea lurida. The sequence continues at coordinate 10,916 of CAJDSM010033098.1, forward strand.
GTCGTGATCTTAAAATTGAGGGAAATAACCAAGTCCATATAAGCCTTTCAAATCTGAGCTTTCCTCCTCGAAAAAGGCCGAGTGTGCTTCCAAACGGAACGCACAATAAAACCCAGTCAACGGGTATTCGAAAAGCTTGGGTGTCCCTTATTCCATTTACGATATATTTATTTCTTGGATGTTTAGTACTGAAAATCAGATCAGCGCTGAATTCGTTTTGCACTTTGGATATTGTGACATACCCAATGAATCGTCAATTTTTTGTGAGTCACTGTTTTAGAACAAACACTATAATCTTAGAATGATTTTAGTTCAATGACTGATACAAATTTTAAAAAAAGGGAAATCAAAAACTCACCAAGATCTTGAATAGTTTAGGCACATGGTAAATAAAATCACGTGAAAAAAGACAAGTCTTATGTAAAAATCACGCAACACTTGCATAATTTCCATCCTACTTACTGATCCTGTTTAAGACACTGTTGTAATAGGCATTGACAGTAGCAGGTGCTGTGCCCCAGCTGTTAATTAAAAAGAGGAAACCCATTAACGGTACTCCTACCAACCAACATTATAAAATGCGATGACGAAAGGTCTGTACAACCCACTCGTTTTTGTCCACATCAAAGCGAAGATACCGCAGGGAATCAATCGAAGACCGTCTCAAATTTCCCAGGACGTTTTCAAAATAGGTGTCTGCCTTTGCTGTATACTGAAAATTAAAATCAAAACCTTTTAAAATATTGTTTTTTGGAATATACATGTATATGGTTACATTTCATTTTAGATACTTACGTTTTCGTAATACTCGTCTAACGTCGTGGTATTTAAGATGAAGTCTTGATATCCGATCTTTTCTTGAATATATTTTGCCTGACACAAATTAATCAGAATATATGTTAATCTTCCTCTTACATGTACAAAGCTTCAGACATTTAAGGATATGTTGTAAGTCTGCTCAGTAGTCTCAAATAAGCTAATCCGCTACGAAGACAACACTTGATGATTGCCCCAAATCAGAATTGAACAAGATTGTATATTTAGGTACATTATGTTACAGTACATACATGTACACTTATTCCAGTTGTTTCAAAAAGTTATAAAGCGGTTTAAATGCATTTGTCTTTGGACGGGTTATATTACATAGTCAGTCCGTCCAGGTTTTTTTCTGTTAATTTGTTATCATCAAGCTGAAACTTGCTATGTAGCTTTTTCGTGGGTCGTTCAAGAAAGTGCTGTAATTTTGACCCATTTCGACCCCCTTGAAAAAGTTTTATTCCTTTATTGGAGATCTGATATCATACGAAGGGTACATACTTTGTTCGTCTAACTCCTCCCCAGTTTTCAAGAGGACCTTATTTAACACAGCGTTTGTATGGGTATTGAAGATGTATAATGTAGCATAAAGTTTAATTTTCTTCATATTCTTTTTTTTTTATTTTTTTTTTTTAGAAAATGACAGGTTGTTTAACTTATTTCCTTTTAAGGAAATATCGTGGAGTGAGTTAAAGCGATTTTACCGTCTAACTCCTCGGGCAGTTTTCATTTAGAGACCTAATTCATGTACACATGGAAAAAGATTTTCTACAATATTTGGGGAAATAACAGTTTGTTTTAGAAATTACTACCTATAGAGTACATGACTTCTCCCAGTTTTCAAGTGAGAATTTTATTTTGCATGTAGCAAGGATTTTATTTCACCACCCCCTATTTTGTCAAGTTGTTAAATTTAGTCAGGTTCGAGATGAATATTACAAATTGGGTACACGAGTCGACATTTTAATCCCTCTCACACTTTTCAAGCTAAGGTGGTCGTAAAATAGTTTGAAGATGTGCGTATTGCAAGGATTTTGATAGCCAACAATATTCTTTGATGTCTAGAAAAATTATAGATTACGAACTTGATCAATTCTGGGAAAACAATTTACACATAGAGCTCTTGGTTTATCAATATACCTTCTGTCAAGTTTCTAATCCAAGACCTTTCATCCATACGATGCAAAAGAAAGTCGCAGCTTGGAGATGATTTATATTACCTACAGTAAGCTCTATATAACTTAAGGTATCTCCATCCTCATGAGATTTATCAATATTTTAAATGGTTTAAGGTAGAATAATTGTATTAATTTAAGAAAACCTCATGTTTTCAAGAAAAAGCATCATGAAAACTGGTTGAAACGACAAAAATTTCATTTTAAACAGTTTTAGAAAAATTGCTACCTCATATATGATGTGTAATACACTTGAAATAAAGAAAATACCAGCTTAACACTCACTGTCCTTCCCAACATAATTTTAATATAGATAATTGCTTAGTTATAGAAAATATATTTTAATATAGATACTTGATTACTTATAGAAAGTATAAAAAAAAAAAAAAGTGTCAGTACTAAACAGTTTACCAAATTTTTTTTATTATGCCTGAAGAATAAGGTTGTTCCAAAACGTATTTTTCTACCACACACACACACACACACACACACAAATATTTTTAAAAATTATATGACGCCACATAAGGGTTAAGCTACCTTAAGAAAAACACTCTACATACGTAAGCTTGTGATTGGGACATTATACACATGTAGCATTTCCGGTACTCTTGTTCTAAGTTTGATCAGTTCATTAACAAGCACTAAAACATTTCCGAGTACCTTTTCCTTTGCAAGCGCCCTAGTAGAGTCATCCATCCACGTGTTTTCATCCACAAGTTCTCCAAAAGCTGTTCTCAAATTATGAATCATATCCAAAGTCTAAAAAAAATGTTTGATCACAGAATATTGACCTCGTCGAAAAAAATTAAATTTGTTTTATCGAAAATAAGAAGAAAATGATCACTGTAAATTCGACTCAATCGTTATATTTCACCTGTTCTTTTGCACTTTCATCGAATGCTTCCTTAACGAACAGACGACCAAGCGATAAACCATAGTAAGTGTTGACGTAAGACGCACAGGTCCGCCATCTAGCTCTCGGGGTTGATGTTCCATATAACGCCTTAAAAGGAAATTGGGAAACTAATTTTAGATAATTAAAGTAAACTAGAAGATTCTAATTATCATGATGACGGGTACAACTAACATTTTTCACTTTGCAAACAAAACTGAACTTACCTTACTGTACTCGGTCACCATATCTTGGAATTTTTGAGACAAATTATTTATCCTGTTTTTCATGATACGCCAGACAAGGTAATTTGTGACTGTTCTGAAAGAATAACATAACTTTTAACCAATGATCCATTTCATGCATATGAGTTGTGTATTTCACACTGAAAACAGTGCGCATTTTGATCCCCAAGATGTTTTTCTCCAAAGTTATCGTTCAGCTTCGAATCGGGTGGAAACGTTTTGAAGTGTCGATTTCGTGTGTGCTTAAAGATTCTCAATCACTTGTATGCCACCCTATCTGTCTGTATGTATGTACATGTATCTATTTATCTATCTTTTCTATCCTTCGGATAAGATCGGAAAAACCGAGGTCAAGTGTCACAGCAGATGTGGTACGATAAAGATCTCTCCCTGCAAAAAGGTCCCGAGTGCCGAGTATAGGCCTAAATTTTGCAGCCCTTCTCCGACAATGGTGACGTCTCCATATGATTGATTTGGGTTTAATATTTCACTCACATGGAGACGTCACCATTGCCGGTGAAGGGCTCCAATTCAGGCCTATGCTCGGCACTTGGGCCTTTGACTGCAGGGGGGGGGGGGGGGTGTCGTGCCACACCTGCTATAACACGGGGCCTCGGTTTTGCGCGTGTCTCATCCGAAGGACCGCCCCATTCAGTCGCCTTTTAACGACACGAAGGGATGTGGGACCTATCTCTAACCCGGACCCCCACGGGTAAACAATAAATAATCAATCTCTCTAACTGTCCGTCAATCTGTCTGTTATTGCGGTTAATAAACGTGAGTGCACTGTACCTTTTAGAATATTTTCCCAGAACTCCAAACATCTTTGAAAAGTATGGAATGGCCCTAACAATAATTGTCTCGTCTTGGGGTATATAAACATCAACTCCCTCAATGTTCATCACACGTGTGATAAATTCCTCCCAGTTAAAGTTCGCCTACAAAGGTATATTTGTATTGCTGAAAAGGTTTAAACTAGACAAGTATATAGTATAATTAATAGAAACATATGCTAATACTTATACGTTAAAATTGACAAATGTATTATTCGTTATCAGAAACCCCTGTACACATGAGGTAAATGATTTATTATTTTAACAGAACGTGCATTAGCAGGAACAGTGTAGTTTTCTTTGAGTTTTTGCATTTCTATGGGGTTATACAAAGCAAAGCTGTCTCTCCTGTCTTCATCCCTCATAGAAATCTGAAATAGAAAAAGTTTAAGTGAAAAAGTGAGCAAAAAACTGTTAGTGTCCACTGCAGAGATAATTGAAATAGGTATTGAAATGCCTTCGCAATCATTCTAAAGTCTGCAAGTTCAGTATTAAATAAAAACATGAGAGATTTATTACATTTGCGATTTCGGTTTCCAGTTTGACCACTTCTTTCATTTCAATATCAGCTGTTGTGGGGTCTGCGTTGAATTCCTCCGCCACAGTTTTCGCAAGCGTCTTGTAAGCGCGCACCATTGAGTCGTTCAAGCCATTGAGGTAGTATTTTCGGCCAGGCATTCCAAAACTTGGTTGGTCAAGCTGAAGTTCATGAATGCACATTAGAATAAAGATCTATGATTTCAACGGATTGTTCAGTTTACCTGAATAAGACTATGGGCTCACGGAGGGTGTGACCGGTCAACAGGGGATGCTTACTCCTCCTAGGCACATGATCCCACCTCTGGTGTGTCCAGGGGTCCGTGTTTGCCCAACTCTTGTTTTTGTATTATATTTAGGACTTACGAGATTGATCACTGTTCGTTATCTTTGCCTTTACATTTCAACCACGACTGATACGAAAAATGGGATCAACTTGTGTATCACATCTTGTGATACAATTTAAATCTGGAAATAACTTTTTAAACATGCGAATCTTCATCAGGCTTTTAAAGCATACGATAAAAATAAACACTTACAAATATTATTCTTTTAGAGGAGTTTTTGGAGTCGGTGTAGACGTACAGGTCAATCAGTGGTTTGTTGTTGTAGCGGAGCAGGTTGTACAGAAGCGTGGTTAAGTTGTACTCAGACTCGTTCCAGTGTCCACCTCTGTTGTTTCCCAAAACTGGCCAACCTCCGAGCTCCTTCAGAAGGCCATACGAGGGTTCAATACCGCGACTGTCTATATAAGCTGAAGTAAAAAGGTGGGGGAATGATTTCAATACAAATAGATAAAGACGTTGCGGACCAGGTCCAAAGACCATAAATGAGGATAGAATTGAAGCCTGGATATGCGTGGTAGTAGTATTTTTTATGTTACGTCATCACTTAAAGCCCCGAGTAGAAGAGGAATAAGATTTATGTTCGAATTTAATTGAAATGGGGTTCTGTTGACATCGACTTATACATGGATATGTACTAAGATTTTTAACATAGGATTAAATGTTAAGGTAGGTCCCTACTCGACAAACTTTGGCAGGGGGAGGGGGCGAGGGGGGGGCGGGGGGGGGGCGAGAGAAGGGGTGTGAGGGAGGGGGGAAAGCGGGAGAGAGTCGGTGGTGCGGGGTATGTGGGGCAACGCGGTCGGCGCGGGGGGTGGGGTGGGGAGGCGGATGGGGGGGGGGCCGAGGGGAGGCGGGGGGGGGGGGGACAAAACTTTTTTTGTTTTAAAGGTATTGTTTTCTTCTTGAAATATTTAGAAAAACACCTTATGTAACAAAAAAGGCCACAAAATACACACCTTGACTGTTTACTTTCTGACTAGAATCTCAAGAAGACATATACCCCCTTTATTCCTTGTAAAATTTCACCTGACATCAATATTTTGCAGATATCAACACAATAGGAAAGCAAAATAATTTCATAATCTGTTTATTTATCATATATTACGTTAACAAAGCAATATTTAGTGTTACTTTCATCAATTACTTCACAAAGGTGAAATTGGTGGTGAAATGTACAAAATGAAAAATTCGCAATTATTACAAAATTTACATATTTTGGGGCATATTTTCTTAATTTCATGTTTAACCACCTTTTTTCTTTCTTTTAGAATATTAGATTTATATCTGCTGCATTTGAAAAGTATAAAAAATATAGCACTTTACTGGCTTTTTTTTCTTTGTACAGCTTCTGTAACATGTATACCCCCTTATCGGTCAATTACACTGAAAATTTAAGGAAATGTGTTTGTTTTTTAAAAAAAATAGCAAAGTAACTGTATTTGTTCTAAATAAAAGAGCTAAATACATGTACATATAAGAATTGCGCCCCAACTAACTATACCGGTAACACTCTGCATCTCGACGAGTGTAACATCGACTTTCCGGTGAAGTCTACTTCAGTTTGCTTGAGTCTTAAAACTTTAACAAACCTGTCTATACATCGTTTCCGAGTGCCAGATATCATGACTTCTACTGTTACCGCGTTGAATAACTGGATGTGCTAATCGCAATGAAATATCAGAAACAAAAAATGGTACGTCAAGTGATGACGTAGGGACCGACCTTAACAACCTTTCTTGCTTTTCTCTTTAAATACAAAAAGACGAAGTTAACATTGTGTCAAACGTAATCATAATCAAAAAAACATATACAAAATCGAGTGTAGGGCAACACGGACCTCCGACAAAAGCGAAGGTAGGATCAGGTGCCATGGAGGAGTAAGCATCCTCTGCTGACCGGTCACACCCGCCGTGAGCCCTTAGTCGAAATAAAGTAAAATGATTCATTTTCAGGGAAGTACGAAAATTGGAGCATGAACATGGCGAAATATTGATATTGTGATGTTACTAGCAAGATTCATTGTACGTATTGTGGCAAGAAAACTCTTAAACATTTTCAACTTCTGGTAATTTTTTCTCTCTGTTTTTCTATCAATTGATAACGACAGCGGTAGAATTATTTTTGTATGTAATTTAACGTGAACATGTGTTCGCTAGATAATTTATTTGCAACTCAATACCCCTATCAACACTTTACTAAAGTTACGTCCCTTTGACCGCCATTTTGCGGACAAAAAGTCACATTTCCTTACGTTGGCCTTTATAACTTTCGTATCTGTAACTTTGATCTTTGATATTTTTATATCAATTGCAGTAAATTACGATAATGCCCCAAGGTGGGGCAGCCCATAAACTTGTATGAAAACTTAATATTTCGCTGTAATTCATAGTTGTAACCTCTTTCATATGGTAGGGTAAAGAAGGAAATCTTGACTTTTTGCCGATTGACCTTTGGCTGACCCCGCAAAGGGACGTAACTCGCGGAGAAGTGTTGATACGTCTATATGAAATTAATGTCCCGTATGTTAACTATGATGAAAACTTTAATAGAAGACATTCTCTAATAAACACAATATTCATCATTGGCACATATATATTATATTATCGCTTAAAAGGCATTTGTGTCGTCTCCATACGAGTGAAATATTCTCGAGTGGGACGTAAAACAATAAATAATCAACCAATCGCTTAAAAGTGATAGCATAAAGTAATAACATAAAATGAAAGTTTCTTAGTAAAAATGTCACAACTATCTCTAGTATTCCAAGACACATTATTTTCCTAAATCTTATGTCATAAAACTGAACTAATATCAAAACAAACAACTATTCATCGAACAATATGTGTAGCAATTAAATGCGCTGTTGAAGATGAGGGAAAGTTGTAAGTTACTTAGGTCAAGATCATAGTCAGAAACATAAACAGTCGTCCACCTTTTCCAGTTGGAATAGGTTTTTCAATGACACGAAGAACATAAATTATCCACGGCTGACCCATATTCTGCAAGGTTTACTTGGCCAACGGAAATGTTTCAAAGGTTTTCTACTCTGTACTATGAAAACAACGTGATAATATAAATTGGCGATGTAAACAATGTGTTAAACGTAATCATAGTCCCAAAAAACATATATACAATATCGAGTGTAGGGCAAAACGGACCTCCCGACAAAAGCGAAGGCAGGATCAGGTGCCATGGAGGAGTAAGAATCCTCTGTTGACCGGTCACACCCGCCGTGAGCCCGCAGTCGAAACTACCCGTCGTCAAATCTAGTACGAAAATGACAGTCTAACAAAGGGTATAAAACAAATCAGTCAACGTATGATTTAGTGATAATCTGAATTCCCATTTTCAGTTATTTTGCCGTTGTAACATTTTCAGTCGTTAACTGCAACAACAAAATCGCCGTTGTTACAAGTGGAGCATTTCCAATCGCTGAAGGGGAATCAGTTGTAGCTTCTGCTTCAATGCTTGTTTGATTAGGCTGTACTGATAATTGATTTAATAACCACTCTGCTTGTTTTTGAATTTCAACTGTATCCCACCCACAGCGCATAGAAACTTTATGTAATTTTGCGCTTTATAAATGAATAAAATAATAATAATAATAATAATAATAACAAGGAGATTGCCCGTAAAATTCGTGTTCACTAAAGTAGTTTTCAAACGGACAGCACACGTTCCTCTTTTTCAATTGCCCGTTGAAGTCATTTGTGACATGCAAAGAAAAGTGTTCCTTTTACAGGCTCAATTTTTTCCTTTCGTGCCTCGATTTCTGTGCTGTCTAGTTTACAGTCCTCTTGCGTGATTATGAAGTACTTAATTTCACCGTCAGACTGACAGGCCAATGCGAAAACATCCATGGCATCTTGAATAACCGCCTTGTTTTGTTTCACCGAATTATCAGCGTTCCTTTTGGCGGCACCAACTACCCTATCACAAGCACTTTTCCCGTGTCAGGACTCAAAATAATTGCAAGACGTTTTTGCACTTTCAAATTTTACAACCAAATCAAATACTGACATTTTCTTGTATTGAGATGAGGGTGAATAAGTCCAGAAATGATATGTTTCACGTCCGGGCCATTCTCTTTGGCTATATTGACCACGTTCTTTATAATAGCAGATACTATTGCAGCACTGTGATGAAGAACCTCTGAAACATTATGACACATGCTGTTGTCAGATTTCATGTGATAAATGATAGTTGGATGGAGAGTGACCACTGAAGCGTTTCTGGATCTCCAAACAATGTTTGACAATTGCAGTTTTCACTGAAGTCCATCTGGATAAGAATATGGTACATGTATTCAGGCAGCACATCATTTCTTTGTTTCAACGCCACTTGTAGCTGCTGGGTCACTCTTTCCGTGTGCGTTATACTTCCAAGAGTTTTGGATACAAACTCAGTTTTCGGGAGTTGTGTGTCAACAATTCGCATGCCTTCCTTGCCATTTTGTAATTTCCATTACTTATACTTGACAATGCCACCGCGTGTTGTTTGTACGATGCACCAAAAATTGTATCACATACATGTTCATTGATTTTGGAATCTTTGTACATGGCTGGTAATGTTTGACAAACCAAAGATATTTCAAGGTTCTGAACTTCAAGGTGAAATTGTGATGCTTGATACATAAGCAAATGCTTCTTGATGCAATATTAACAAGACTGATAAGCTTTGGCCACAGTCGGCATAATAAAGCAAGAGAAAATCTGCTCTGTTTCATGTGTAGGCCGTGCATGTAGTCATTCAAGACTGTTCTCCGTTCTTTACTTGTTCCAATTTCAACAGCATCATCCTTTCCTGGTACGACACGAGACTTGTCGTCTCTACTCAAACTGGTGATATCTTCTTTCAGCCTTTCAGATTTTTCTTTCAGTATTGTTCTCTTTGGTCCTTCCAAGTCTGTGTTTTTTAAAATTTCTTTGGTCTGCTTAAAATTGTCACATCTTTTGATTTCCTTTCTAGATACCACTTTTGTTTTGTCTTTGAAGCATGGTTAAGATGTATCGCATCCTTAACCTCTTCATTTAGACATTCAGAGCAGACTTTAAGCGTTTTCTGATTTTTGGTACATTGTTTGGATTTATTCCAGATTGCCGTAAAAGAGCATCTATCTTGCTTTTCGGCGTTTTCGGGCTCGATGTTTTTGTCGTGGACCGTTCGGGCTCGATGTTTTTGTCTTGGACCGTTAAAGTCGTTTCTGCTTAGTCGTAAGCTTTCTTTCCAGAATTTCATTTTCACCTTCCAATGTTCCAATTTTTCTTTACGACTTTTTAAAGGCAAGTGATGACCTTTCCTTTCCACCTCTGAGCCTATGTCTCCTGTGTTTGGACTGTCTGCATATTCGAACTAACAAGTTTGCGCATCTTACTTGTGTTTCTTTTAAATAATACATGCATGGACCTCCATAACTTGCCATTGATTGATTGATTATTTATTGTTTTACGTCCCACTCGAGAATATTTCACTCACCATTGCGGGTGAAAGACTGCAAAATTTAGACCTATGCTTGGCACGCATGGCCTTTGAGCAGGGAGGGATCTTAACGTGGAAAATATACAAAGAACATTTAATTTAAAAGCGAGTTTTACATGCAAACTAATAACAGAGATTTGACACCTTGGTCCATCTAAACTGAAACTAAGAATTATCTTAATTTTTTCAGAAAATGAGACTTTTTCATTTGCAGTGCATATATATGGTAATCTAAGACTTTTACAATAGGCACATAAAGTTCCAAATCCTGAACTTTGAACAATAAGATTTTCCTCTTGACCGTTTTTTAAATTAATTTGTGATTCCCTCGCAAGAAACGTTGCCCGTGCGCGTTTTCTTCCGAAAAGAATACCATTAAAATATCTAGGTCAATGCCTGAGGACCACTGTTTAGAGTGATGCCGATGTTAAGATTTTGTGATGGCCGTGCCCTACTTTGTGATATACAGATATGGCCATCCAACGTAATAAAATGTTTAAAAGAGGTTCGTATATTAATTTATTCTCTTAAAATGATAAAACTGTTCATTTTATAGAGGAAAGGCCCTGAAGCGGACAGTACTTGGTCTAATTACAAGCTTATAGCCCTTCTGTTAGCACGCAAGTTGTAAATGCATTAAAGGGGCATAGTCACGGATATTTCAAATTTTATTTTCCCATTTTTAATGTCTACAGTGCTTAACTAAGGTATTTCTAGAGGTCAGCAAAAAAAAAAAAAAAAAAAAAATGAATGCCATTTGTTGGGTTACCACTCCCAATTCTTAGTAATGTAAATAAGACTCGTGTCATGTTTTTGTTTACATGTAAATTGCTTAATAGAAAATATGTTTAAAACAACATGAGATGTGGCAAACATTAGGAACTGTTACCTGCGTTCAGATTTAGCTTGCAATTCAAAATCTCTGCTTTAAACAAAAACTTTTTTTAATCATATTTAACCTATGTTAACATAAACATAGCACGCGCCTTGTTTACAAAACAAAAAATTACTCGCTCTGTATTTCTCTATTTGCTGATCATCAGAAATACATGTACCATAGTTAACCATTGTAAACATTAATAATCGAAAAGTAAAATTTGAAAATTTTCAGTTCAAATTGTGACCAAGCCCATTGAATCAAGAATAATATTAAACAAAACAAAACAAATTAGCAAGACAGGATAAGGTTTCTTACATTCATTTTCGATAATGTTTGTGAAACAATTTCTCTAACATTTGTGGAGGTTGATATACGTGTTAACTATCACTCTACATGTTTAAGTATCGCATAGAAATTCATATCCCCCTAATGGGCCCAAAGTCTCTCGATTTGAACTAATATTCTATCTGAATGAAGGAAAGAATGAGCAAACTCACATAATAGCTCATGTCCCCACTATGAATAGCAATACTACATATAACGAAAGTATAGGGTACAACTTTTTTATGCCTCTGTGCTACACTGTAAATGTACTAGTTTCACCTGCATTGGTAGATGGCAGCACACTCAAGTCATGTTTACCATTGGATATGTAAACCAATATTAAACTAAACATACTTTAATTACATATGGCTTAAGTTGCATCATATAATCATCTATTTTCAAAAGGGGCATAACTCTTAGAAAAGATGTGACAGACGGACAGACAGGCGTAGTGCAATCGCCGGTAGGAGACTAATCAACAGTCCAAGAAAAAGCGTGTTTTGACATTGAATATTTGACTATATCAGAGAGGTGTACGTACTTAGGTTGATACAGGAATTGTAGAGGTTCCTAGCGTGCGTCACTGACTCCGGGTCATCCTTCTTGGCGGGCGCCTCTAATACACCTACAGAGTAAAACAAAATATGTTAGTATATAATACCACATGATAATGATATGGATTGATTAATTATTTATTGTTTTACGTCCCACTTGAGAATATTTCAATCCAATGGCGACATCAACACGCCGGTGGAGGGCTGCAACATTTAGGCCTTTGAGCAGAGAGGGATCTTTACCGTGCCACATTTGCTGTGACACGGGACCTCGGTTTTTATGGTTTCATCCGATGGACCACCCCATTTAGTCGCCTCTCATGACAAGTAAAGGGTACTGCGGACCTATATTCTAACCCGGATTCCCATACAGCATCACTATATAGAAATTTAAACCAGTCTTTCAAATGTACATGTATTTTCTTTAACCCGGACTCTTACGTCTACATGTTGAGCGTTGGTTGTAAGAGAAATCGCTACCCATAGGTTTGACGCGGTCATGGCACCAGTGGGGCTCGAACTCGCGACTCTCCCATCACGAACGTACATTTATTGTAGAATAATTTCAATTAAAATATTATAACTACGGTGTCCTACTTGTTTACTACAGTACATTTTAAAAAAAATTTAATTATACCCCCCCCCCGCAAACGAAGTTTGG
>CAJDSM010033099.1:92-22675 GCA_903981925.1 Ostrea lurida
AAATTTTAGATTTCCATTTTTAATGTTTGCAATGCTCCTTAGGGTATTTCTAATGGTAGCAAAATGAGTTACAAAGTACACATCCAGTAACTTACAGTTCTTTCCCGATGTAATAAGGCTCGGCCATCGTTTTGTTTAACTACCATTGAATGGCTAGTATAACGTTCAGTTTAAAGCAATTTTTTTAATATTACAAGTTCATTCTGAACACATTAAACAGTTCCTAGTGATTCTCACATCTCATTTGGTTTTAAACTGGTGTTCTTCTGTGAAACAATCTTTATGTAACACAATAAACTGACTTTTACAAATTCATAGAACAACCGAATGTGGAGGATCTAAGAGTATCATTGTGGATTATTCCGAAAGCCATTTGGGACGTAAATAATTTATTTTATCCCGAAGAAAATTTGTCTATTGTGACATCCTCTTCCCTATTTAATATCGATGATCCCGCCCTGCAATGACACTTTCAATCTCTCAGATGGACAATTTATATACTTTGGAAGGCGTTGTACGATTACAGCAGGTGACAGCTCCTCATCCGTTATACCTGTCAGCTATTCCACCAAATCCTATTTTACATGATCAAGTTAGAGGGCCGGATTATTAATTCTGTGTGTCTGGTTTTTCCTTCTTCTTATCCGTGTTGTCTGGGCTGCGTTCAAAATCGTAGCGTTTGTTAGTCATGCGGACTAGGTTCTAAAGATATTTGGTATTTTGAAACGCACTGAATGATTAAGGCTTGTTCTCCCTGCGTAGAGCTAGCCTAGCATACCGTTGAAAGTATCGTTGCAGCTAAGTCTGAGCACTCGTAAGTACGTAGAACGCTACGATATTGAGACCGTCCTGGTTTCTTCTCCGGGAGCTGTGTGTCTAAGTTCCCCCTCTGTCGTGTTGTCTGGTCCATCCTCTGTTGTCTGATCCCTCTCTGTCCCCGTGTTGTTTGGTTCCCTCCCTGTCTCCGTGTTGTCTGGTTGTCTCCTCTGTCCCGTGTTGTTTGGTTTCCTCCTCTGTCCCGTGTTGTTTGTTATTCCCTCTGCCCCGTGTTCGTCATGGTTCTCTCCTATGTCGTGTTGTCTGACTCCCTCCTCTGTCCTGTGTTTGTGTGGTTCGGCTCTCTGTCCGTGTTTTTGGTTCTCCCTCTGTTCCCTGTGTCTGGTTCCTTCCTCGTACCGTGTTGTGTGGTTCTCTCCTCTCCCCGTGTTGTTTGGTTCCTTCCTCTGTCCCGTGGTTGTTTGATACTCCTCTGCCCCGTGTTGTTTGGTTCTCCTCTGTCGTGTTGTCTGGTTCTCTCTCTGTCCCGTGTTGTGGGTGGTTCCCTCTCTGTCCCGTGTTGCTGGTTCTTCCTCTGTCCGGTTGTTTGTTCTCTCCTCTGTCCCGTGTTGTTTGGTTCCCTCCTCTGTCCTGGTTGTTGTGTCGCCTGCCTGCGTTACCAGGGGACATATAGGGTCACTTTGAGTCGACTGCGGCGTGTGGTGGTCGTCGGCTGGCGTCGGCGTCAGAAAATTTTCTGTCACACTTCTCTTGGACCCACAGGACAGTTTCCTGATATTGGGCACATGGCATCAGTTGGAGAACTGTATCGTGTAACGCAGTTTCCATCTGCGCATGTCAACTTACTGTTTGAACATAACTTAGATATTTCTAAACCATGGACAATTTCCGTCACATTCTTTCTCAGGAACCACAACAGGCCAGCTTCGTGATATTTGGCACAGAGGCATTCAGTATGGGAATACTGCATCGTGTAACGTAGTTTCCAATCTGCTGCTGTCAAACTTCCCTGTTTGACAAAACTAGAATAATTAACACTAGAAAAATTGCTGTGACATTTTTTCCAGGAACCAAGTCAGCTTCCTGATATTTGTACAGAGCATCTGACGAACTGTATCTTGGTAACGCAGTTTCCATCTTGCGATGTTCAACTTCCTGTTTGACGCAACTTGACTATTTTAACATAGACAAAATTTCTGTCCCCACTTCTCTGGACCACAAGGAAGCTTCCTGATATTGCCAAAGACCATCAGTTGGAGAACTGTATCGATGTAATGCATTTTCGAAACTGCTGATGATCATTTCTTTTGACGCAACTTAGATATTTTTGACATAAACAATTTGTCACAAAGTATGTTTTTATTGCGATAGAATCTCCCACATTACATTCTTAAATATTGCATCTTTATCTAACTCATCATGTTTAGAATGCATTGTCATTCAGGTAAACCTCGAAACAGAACTAAATTCTGACACAAAATATAATCTAATCTTACTTTCCACCCCTGATGATACCTACAAAATGATGAGCAAATTTTTTCAAAAGAAAACAGTAGGCATGCGACACTACTAAGTTTTGGTTCCTCCCTGACCCTGTAATTGTGTGGTTCTCTCCTCTGTCCGTGTTGTTTGGTTCCTCCTCTGTCCGTGTTGGTGGTGTTCCTCCTCTGTCCGTGTTTGGCTGTTCCTTCCTCTGTCCCTTGTTGTGTGGTTCCTCTCTGTTCCCGGTTGTCTGTTCCTCTCTGTCCGTGTTGTTTGGTTCATCCTCTGTCCGCGTGTTGTTTGGTCCCTCCTCTGCCCGGTGTTGTGTGGTACCCTCTCTGTCCCGCTGTGTCTGTTCTCTCTTTTGTCGTGTTGTCTGGTCTTCTGCCCGTGTTGCTGGTTCCCATCCTCTGTCCCGTGTTGTCCCTGTTCTCTCCTCTGTCCCCGTGTTTTGTTGGTCTCTCCCTGTCCGCGTGTTGTTGTGGTTCTCCTCTGCCCGTGTTGTGTGGTTCCCTCTCTGCCCGTGTTGTTTGGTTTCCTCTCTGTATCGTGTTGTGTGGTTCTCTCCTCTGTCGGTGTTTGTTTGGTTCCCTCCTCTTGTCCCCGTGTTGTTTGGTTCCCTCCTTTGTCCGTGTTTGTAGTTCTCTCTTTGTCCCGTGGTTGTCTGGTTCTCTCTGTCCGTGTTTCCTTGGTTCCTCCTCTGTCCATGTTGTGTGGTTCTCTCTCCGTCCTGTTTGTTTTGGTTCCTCCTCTGTCCCGCGTTGTCTGTTCCTCCTCTGTCCTGTGTGTTGTTTCCTCCTCTTTCCGTGTTGTGTGGTTCCTCCTCTGTCCGGTTGTGTGGTCCCTCCTCTGTCCCGTTTGTGTGGTTCCTCCGTCTGTCCCGTTTGTCTGGTTTCTTTTCTTTTGTCCGTGTTGGTCTGGTTCTCTCTGTCTCGTGTTTGTTGGTTCTCCATCTGTCCCGTGTTGTCTGGTTTCTCCTCTGTCCCGTGTTGTCTGGTCCTCTCCTTGTCCCGTGTTGTTGGTTCCCTCCTCTGTCCTGTTTGTGGTTCCTCTTGTCCCGTGTTGTTTGGTCCTCTCTGTATCGTGTTGGTGTGCCTTCTCTCTTCCTGTCCCGTGGTGTCTGATCTCCTCTGTCCGTGTTGTTTGGTTCCCTCCTCTGTCCCGTGTTGTTTGTTCTCTCCCTCTGTCCCGTGTTTGTTTGTTCCCTCTCTTGTCCCGTGTTGTGTGATTCCCTCTTCTGTCCGTTTGTCTGGTCCATCCTCTTGTTGTCTGTTCCTCCTCTGTGGTTCGCTCCCTGTCCTGTTTGTTTGTTCCTCTGTATCGTGGTTGTGTGGTTCTCTCTTGGTCCCGTGGGTTCTGGTTTCTCTCTGTCCGTGTTGTTGGTTCCCTCCTCTGTCGTGTTGTTTGTTCCTCCTCTGTCCCGTGTTGTTTGGTTCCCTCCTTTTCCCGTGGTGTGTGAATTCCCTCTTATTCCGTGTTGTCTGTCCATCCTCTTGTGTTCTGGTCCTCCTCTGTCCCGTGTTGTCTGATCCCTCCTCTGTCCCGTGTTGTTTGGTTCCCTCCTCTGTCCCGTGTTGTAGGTTTCTCCTCTGTCCCGTGTTGTTATGGTTCCTCCTCTGTATCGTGTTGTGTAGTTCTCTCCCTCTGTCCCGTGTTGTGTGGTATCTCTCCTCTGTCCGTGTTGTGTGTTCCCTCCTCTGTCCCGTGTTTATGGTTCCTTCCTCTGTCCCGTGTTGTCTGATTCCTCCTCTGTCCGTGTTGTTTGATTCCCTCTTCTGTCCGGTTGTCTGGTTCCCTCCTCTGTTGTCTGGTTCCTCCTCTGTCCCGCTGTTTCTGATTCCTCCTCTGTCCCGTGTTGTTTGGTTCCCTCCTCTGTCGTGTGTCTGGTTCTCCTCTGTCCCGTGTTGTTTGGTTCCCTCCTCTGTTATCGTTTTGTTTGAGTCTCTCCTTGTCCCTGTTGTGTGGTTCTCTCCTCTGTCCTGTTGCGTGGTTCCCACTCTGTCCCGGTGTTGTTTGTTCCTCCTCTGTCGTGTTTGTTTGGTTCCCTCCCTGTCCCGTGTTGTTTGGTTCCTCCTCTGTATCGTGTTGTGATGGTTCTCTCCTTTGTCACGTGTTGGTCTGGTTCTTCTCTGTCCCGTGTTTTTGCTTGGTTCCTTCTCTGTATCGGGTGTTGTGTGGTTCTCTCCTCTGTCCCGTGTTGGTGTGGTTCTCTCTCTGTCCCGTTGTTGTGTGGTTCCCTCCTCTGTATCGGGTTGTGTGGTACTTTCCTCTGTCCCGTGTTGTCTGGTTTCTCTCTGTCCCGTGTTGTAATGGTTTCTCTCTGTATCGTGTTGTGTGGTTCCCTCTCTGTTCTGTGATGCTCGAGTTCTCTCCTGCTTGTCGAACGGTGTTGGTCTTGGTTTTCTCTCGCTGTCCCGTGTGTTGTCTGGTTTCTCTGTACCCCGTGTGTTTTGGTTCCCTCCTCTGTCCGTGTTGTCTGGTTTTCTCGTCTGTTCGTGTTGCCTGTTCTCTCCTCGGTCCTGTGTTGTCTCGCGCATACTTCTCACGCTGCGCCGTGTTGTCTGGTTCTCTCCTCGTGTCCTGTGGGGTGGTGCATCATCTCTGTCCGGTTGCTCAGAATGGAGTTTCATTAGATTCCTCCTGTCCGCGTGTTGTTTGGTTCCCTCTTCTTGTGCCGGTGTTGTCTGGTCTTATATCTCGGTCATCCGTGGTGTTGTCGGTGTGGTTCTCTCTGGTCCGTGGCGCGTATGTCTGTTCTCTCCTCTGTTCCTATGTTTGGTCTGTTCCCCCCTGTCCCCGTTTAGTCTGGTTTTCTCCTCTGTCCCGTGTGTCTGGTCTCTCCTCTGTCCCGTGTTGTCGGTTCTCTCCTCTGTCGCCGTGTTGTCTGGTTCTTCCTCTGTCCGTGTGTCTGGTTCCTCCTCTGTCCCGTGTTGTTCTGGTTTTTCTCCTCTGTTCCGTGTTTGTCTGGTTCTCTCCTCTGTCGTGTTGTCTGGTTTCTCCTCTGTCCTATGTTGTCTGGTTCCCTCCTCTGTTCCTTGTTGTCTGGTTTCTCCTCTGTCATGTTTGTCCTGGTTCTTCTTCTGTCCGTGTTTTCTGGTTCTCTCCTCTGTCCTATGTTGTCTGGTTCATCCCCTGTCTTTGTGTGGATTCCCGGTTTCTGACAATGTTGTCTGGTCTATTCTCATTCGTGAATTTTGATGATCGCTATTTTATGTATCCTAGTTGGTGCTATATCAAGTCTGCGCGCTACGTTTGATGGCCTCTCTATTTCCATATGTTTGCGTAGTTTTGTTGCCAGTAAGTTTATGTCATGAACAAATGAACATAACAACGCTGTTGATTATCAATGAAAGTCCGTATATCAAGATACACAGCAATAGTGTTATTATCTTCCCTAGAAATAGATTCTAAAATGTATGACATCAACAGCACATGGATGATAAATTCTTTACAGTATATTTTCCATGGCAAATAAATTTTGAACACTCATTATTTGTTGAAAGTGGACTGCATGTAATAGTAGCGAACACGTTTGTCCTTTTGTTTCTGCTTCTTTTTGTTATTTTTCGATTTGTTTGCTCTTCCGATTGGTTAACTCATTGCCAATTTGATATTCAAATATGTGAATCGACTGGTTGAATGATTTCGCTACTTTCTCCTTGTATATTTGCTTAGATGAACGGTAAACTGAATTGTTTGGTCCTATTTCTGTTATTGTTTGGTAATTGGTTTGTCACTATCTTCTGTATATTTGTTTTGGTAATTGTTTGGTCACTATCTTCTGTATTTGTTTGGTAACTTGTTTGGTCACTATCTTCTGTATATTTGTTTGTAATTGTTTGGTCACTATCTTCCTGTATATTTGTTTGGTTTGTTTGGTCCTATCTTCTGTATATTTGTTTGGTAATTGTTTGGTCACTATCTCTGTATATTGTTTGGTAATTGTTTGGTCACTATTTCTGTATCTTTGTTTGGTAATTTTTGGTCATATTCTTCTGTCTATTGTTTGTAATTGGTTTTGGTCACTATCTTCTGTATATGTTGGTAATTGTTTGGTCATATATTCTGTATATTTTTTGTAATTGTTTGGTCATATCTTCTGTTATATTTGTTTGGTAATTGTTTGGTCACTATCTTCTGTATATTTGTTTGGTAATTGTTTGGTCCACTATCTTCTTGTGATATTTGTTTGGTAATTGTTTGGACCCCCCCCCCCCCCCCCCCTCACATCTTCGTATATTTTGTTTGTAATTGTTTGGTCACTATCTTCTGTATATTGTTTGTAATTGTTTGGTCACTATTTCTGTATATTTGTTTGGTAATTGTTGGTACTATCTTTGGTATATTTTGTTTGGTAAATTGGTTTGGTCATATCTTCTGTGTATTTGTTTGGTAATTGTTTGGTCACTATTTCTGTATTTTTTGGTAATTGTTTGGTCACTATCTTCTGTATTTGTTGGTAATTGGTTTGTCACTATCTTCTGTATATTTTGTTGGTATTGTTTTGTCACTATCTTCTGTATTTTGTTTGGTAATTGTTTGGTCACTTTCTGTATTGTGTTTGGTATTGTTTTGGGTCCTATCTTCTGTATTTTGTTTGGTATTGTTTGGTCCTATCTCTGTATATTTGATGGTAATTGTTTGTCACTATCTTTGTATATTTTTGTTTAGGTAATTGTTTGGTCACATATCTTCTGTATATTTGTTTGGTAATTGTTTTGTCATATATTTTGATAGTAAATGTGTCAGCTGAACGGTCAGCTACAGTATCGTGAAATCCGGCTCCTGTCCACTGATATCTGTTGTGTGTCTGTGTTGTATAATTGGCTGTCAAAGTGACATGGAACTGTCCAGGGGTAAGGAGAGAGAGAGAGAGAGAGAGAGAGAGAGAGAGAGAGAAAGAGAGAGAGAGAGAGAGAGAGAGAGAGAGAGAGAGAGAGAGAGAGAGATGAGAAGAGAGAGAGAAGAGATTATTTACTGTTTTTCGTCCCACTCGAGAATATCCACTCATATGGAGAAGTCAACCATTTGCGCAGTGAAGGGCTGCAAAATTTAGGCTAGCTCGGCACTCAGGGCCTTTAAGCAGGGAGGGATCTTATTTCGTGCACACCTGCTGTGACACGGGACCTCGGTTTTTCTCGGTCTCATCCGAAGTGACGCCCCATTCAGTCGCATGCTTACGACACGCAAGGGGATGCTGGAGGGCCTATTCTTAAACCCGACCCCACGGGTTGAGAGAGAGAGAGACGTAGAGAGAGAGAGAGAGAGAAGAGAGAGAGAGAGCGAGAGAGAGAGAGAGAGAGAGAGAGAGAGAGAGAGATTAATGTCTCACGAGGAGGGATCAGGTCAGTCCCCCTTTTAAGCTCAATTAAGTAGAATGTTAACATGCAAATGTGTTAAGATTAAGCTAGAAAAAAAAGAATCAACTGTCCAGTTTTGTAAATCCGTCTAAACTCGTGCTATTTTTGTCTATAAGGGCATACCAACGTAATATAACTATTTTTTGTCTTTACCTTCAACATTGAAGATTTCAATATGAATAATACGAGTCAGATGATCGGTTCATTCTTCGATCTTTTGATGATGGATGAAATATAATTTTACAACAATGACAGTGCTTTTGTAGTATGTATATATATACAAGCGTTTTCATTTGCTTTTTCCAAAGATTAGGTAACTCGAATTCAGGTATCAAATAATTGTGCAAATTAAATTCATCATCTATCTTTTCAAAACCAGGTAATATAGCTGATTATTAAGGGTACTATCGTTTTATTAAGTATTGTAGTTGTATAAATATACATGTACATGCATACAGATAACGAACGTTGCGTGTGACCTAATGTGATCATAATGAGTGTATATTTAATCATTTGAATACTCCTCTTTCATACCTACTAACACGTGTGCAACATTTTATGTTTTATTGTATGTGGAGTATTTACGCTACACTAAATTTTACACTTATGTAGATACGTCACAAACTTTCAGTGAAAGAAGATATTGACCTGTGCATGTCAGTCAAGGTTGCCTAGTTCGATTCAGTCAACCATAGTAAGATGCTAGTTAACTTCCGCACCATCAATTCGCATCGTGTGGCCTGCTCCGGACCTTCAGTGGCATGTTAGTTACTAAAAGTTCAACATTTTGTAAAGGTAGGTAGCTGTATGGTAGACAGACATGCGCAGTGACACGTTCCGTTTGCACAAGACAGTCGAGTACTTGGTTCATCTCTAGCTACTATAGTTGATGATCGAATAGGCCGTTGTAATGGGCGGCGGAATTGTGTTGTTTTCTATGTCAAACCTGTGATAAGGGGTTCTTTCCTACCAACACATATCTCAGTGGTAGAGTATCGTATCGGGAAAGGTGGTTCTGAGTTCGTACTCTGTCCTTGATTGTTCCTTCATCATGTGATTGGAGAGCTGACGTGAATGTCGAGATGTAAATTACCGTTAAAAACTTATTAATGGACAGTATGGGGATCACTAATGACCCTACAGAGTGCGTTCACTAATATCACGTCACAATATGAGCTTCACTAAGCTTGGTTACCGTGTGATTTGTAATGCAGCACACTAAATGACTAAACGTCTACCATTTCTAGCAAATCTGTAAAACATCATTGAGACATCCTTTTTTTGGAATATTAGATCTTTGAACACTAGATCCAATTTTATATCTGTAGAGACAACTTCTGTTAGCTGAAGTTTGACAACATACCTTACATGAATAATGAGGAAACAGCGAATTCCCTACTCATGAATTCTAAATTTTCTTAAGGTATGTGTATCTTAACAGAATGTGCAATTGTTAGTAACTTATCTATTTATATTTACATTTTATTCACTTTGGAGAGATGAAATGTGCGCCAACAAATGCGGTAAAAGCAATGTGTATGCAACCCGAGAAGTTTGAAACAATTCTTTCAGAGGTTTCCGAACAAGTGTATATCTTAGGTCATTCCTACCGAGATTTCGAGACAGTGTAACGCTCAGTATAATCATGTACAACAAAGCCGAACTATTTTGATTTCTGGCACATGAGTTAAGCGTCAAATCTTCATCAGTTTTAAAAAAAATAGCATTTTTGTATTTATAATACAACACCATTGACGTCACATCTATCAATATGATGTAACATTTCATACAATATGATGGTCACATTGGATCATTATGCCACCTCAGATAATTAGAAGTATATGATGGAGAAACGAATCAAATGACACCGCCTTACATTTTTTTAAATATTGCCGTCCAGTGCTGTTTGTGTATTTAGTTTGTATAAAGTGGACAACACTTGCGATCATATGACGCTCCAACATATTTTTATACATAGTTTCCCGAGCGAGTAAGTTTTGCAATTGGTAAGGTAATTTCGCATTACACGAGGACCCGAAATATATCGTACCGTCTCTCTGCAGAGACTACGAGCATTTTTTGGTTTTACTTTTGATGTATCTCTTCTTAAATTTCAACAAAATATGGATTGTTTATGTAACGATAAATGTTATCCAGCGGTATAGTTATTGTTACACAGTCAGTTGGCACATACGGAGTCAATCCAGGGTACATTATTGGGACTTTTGGCCGAGCCCAATATGGATTTTATTTCACACCCTACAGTGACTCTGTATGTAGTCCAGACGCTTTGAAACAAATTTGGAGACGGAAAATAACTCATCTTTCTTAAACGGGTATGAGGATAATGGCTCTAGATATGTTCATGGAAAAATTTCCTTTACTGACTATGTAATGGAATATCCATGGTCCCGCTCACGTGATCGATGTAAATCGCAATGGTAAGCTCACATTGCAGGAGGTAAGATATATGTGTGTATTACATATGTGTGTATTACAATATGTGTGTATTTCATTGTGTGTATTCAATATGTGTGTTACATATGTTTGATTAATATGTTGTACAATTGTGTGTATATTACAATATGTGTGTATTACAATATGTGTACCTCCATTAGGTCATCTATAAATAGCACCCGCGTTCGAGGATTGTCTAAAATTGACATGGCGTCTTCTCCCTTCGCCACACCCTCTGCAAAATCACAAGTGATTAAAATTACCGCCTACATCTTGATAAAACAATCAGAAATATCTCAGTTGAGAATTACTAATTACCTACACTCATTAGTCTCAACGATCTCTAAATGAGAATGTTCGTGAGTCTTACCTTGGTCTGGTTTGTACATGAGAATGTTCGCGTGTCTTACCTTGGTCTGGTTTGTTGACTATGACCACGTCATTCCAATCAATGCCGTTACTATCACTATCATGTACGATCTCCGCAGTCTACAACAAAGGCACAAGGTGTTATTCTGGTTCAGTAGATATACATATTCTATACATCATTTGTGCCAAAACAAATGAAAGAGAAGGTTCTACATGATCATTTTCTCGCATAAAGAAAAACAACTTGTGTATAGATGTTATTTTCAAATAGAAAGGATGGTGGAGAAAATGCAACGACCAGACCGGTTCGAACCCGGCCCCCTGATCTCTAGTCAGGCTGCTTCTACCAACTGAGCTTTCTGGCCCACCAGGAGATCGAACCCGGCGGAACCGCCTTACATTCTCCTCCCTCTTAAATGGTCTTCGTCCCCAAAAGACACACAATCCCAAGTATTCCTTATGCCCCTGCAGGCGGTTTCACTGCCAATTCCAGGGTGGCAACTCACGCGCATGAAATGTAACAGGAACGGAGAAAATGCAACGGACCAGACCGGGATTCGAACACGGGGCCCCCTGAATCTCTTTTCAGGTGCTCTACCAACTGAGCTATCTGGCCACCGGAGATTGAACCCGGCTGACAGCTACATTACTACCTCAGTGGTCATTAACACAATATTTCTTTCATAGTGTTTTTTTCCCTGATCTAAAACACTTCTTTGGATTCTTTTCAGTGGAAACTTACTGTGGAATCATCATTGTTCGTGGGGGACCAATGTTCGTGGATTTCGTGGGTCACCCTTACCCACGAATTTACGTTTACATGTTTTATTTTCCTTTTAATCTTTATAAATATTATGCCGTTCGCATTATTTATCAATTACCCACGAAATTACATCCCCACGAACCAACAAAATTTCGGTTACCCATGAACATCGGCCTCCACGAATTAAAATGATTCCACAGTATTCTGTAGTGCTTGATTTTNCCCACGAATTAAAATGATTCCACAGTATTCCGTAGTGCTTGATTTCACTACGAATAGTCACGCATGTACAATTCCAAAATAAGGTCATCATAGCTCAAATAAAGTCATTTACTTTTAGCATGTCACATAAAACACTTTTGATTAAACAAAAATTTATACCCATGTACTTATTATGGGTGAAAATAACTGGCCACATAAGAGAACTGCAGAGCATTTGAATTCAGGCCCTGGGATCATCAAACAAATTCAAACTTGAGTGAAAATTTCAATCACCTGTACAATGTTGATTACATTTAATTGGAAACTCATAATTTGCAGACATTAGAAACACTGAATGACAATTTTACTGTGAAATGATTGACTTCACAATCATTTCATCGCAATATTCAGATTTTGACTTAAGCTTAAGATGTTTCCTGATCCCGGGGCCAGGCCTGGGTTAAATATTTGATCACCTCATCACCCTCTTCTGTGCCACCTGTTTCAACAGTGATGTCTGCCATACTGAAGTCTATTTCGTCACCAAAATCAATGGCCGACTCCGTCATAGCACCAGGGTCTCCCCAGTCTATCTGTACAACAAAGTTCAATTCATTAGAATTAAAAAACAAAATTAAAAAAAACACGAACACAACATTGGTGTATTTTGTCTCTGTTTTTCATTTGATAATTTTGAGAAAATCTGAAGCTAATGCATTCTATGTACATGTACTTGAATTTATATGTATAACTGAAAATAACAGCTTAAAATACACATCATGTCTTGACTTGGGATTCTGAAATAACGCTTTATTTTCTGATCATTTTGAAATTTAAAAGTTATAGAAGTCAAGTACTTTTATTTTCTGCAACAAGCAAATTCAGAAGTAGTGAGGAAATTCAGAAGTAGTGAGGAAATTCATGAAGCCCAAAGTGTGAGAATCAAAATAACAAGCAGATATTAAATCTTTAATATTTTTAATACATATCATTATAGGTCTGCGTATCAGGTGTAATTTTCGTATCGCGATATATTGCGATATTTTAAACGTACTGCGCGATATGTTTGCAATATTTCAAAGTAAAAATCAACAACCTTTCTCTCTATTTCATTGACTATGAGATTGATTTCTATGCAGAATATATGAAAAATAAGAAAAAGACTTGGTTGCTTAACTCCATTTCTCTATTGAAAGTAGAAAAAACTATGTCTTAAGTGTTTAGAACAATCACAGAAATGTTTCAACCATATTAAACGTAACATTTAATGTGAGCAATCTCAAGCTGAACGTAAATTCCTAGCCTGAACATCATCGCCAATTGAATATACCGGTATTGAAAAAACGTATCGCGATACGATATTTTTTATTAATGAATCGCAATATATCGGAATACCGGTATTATCGCACAGCCCTAGATATTAGATATTTAATACTTCAGTTTGTGACAAATAGTGGAAAACTTATTTTTGGAGAGCCTTTCCCGTCGTTTACATTACTGTAAACATCTACAACCCAGCTCCACATTTCTTTAAGAATGAATCTAGTGAACAATGAAATCCTCTTACGTCGTCTGTGACTTGTAGGACGTCCGTCTCATCTGACGTGTCGATGAAGATTTTGGCCTCCTCTATCACCTCCGGTTTTTCTCCTGTCCTCCATTGGTAAGTGGTCGTGTTTCCCTTCTCCATGATGTACTTCAGCATTGGTAAGCTGTTTCTATCAGTCTCTGATCTAATTGTATAAAATTCCAATGTCCTTTATTACGATGGTTTTGGTTGGATAACATTTAATATATCGAAACAAGAATTTACACATCAATAAATCCGAAATCGTGACGTCACAATACGCGCATGAAAACAAACAACGTAAAGCACGGAACTAATCAAATTTTAAAAATTATTCATACAGTGAACAAATTGGAATTATAAGAATTAAACATTCTTTTTGAAGAATTTATCGATGTGTAAACTCTGGACATTTTACTCACAAACTTAACATAATTAAAGTGCGAAGCACTTTTAATCAGTTTGTGAGTAAAATGTCCATAGTTTACACATCAATAAATTCTTCAAAAAGAATGTTTAATCCTATAAAAATTCAGAAATCTGAACAAAGATACACTCATTTCACAAGTTCACAACAACTCTTCTCTCAAAATTGCTATGGAACAATATTTCAAATGCAAAGAATTTTTTTTTAAAAAGATGACAGTGGTTTGTTACTCTTCAGTGAGGAAATCCACGAATTCATCGTAATATTGCACAGATTTGGTCAATTTTGAAGCAGACTCGGAAATCTTCTGAAACTCTGCAGGCAAATCTTGAACAAGGGCAGCTAACTCTGTTTTTATTTTTTTACCCTATTATAAAACAAAAAGGTAAAATTATTGAATATATAGTACTGCAAAAGTTTATTACAGGAAAAATTACTCCAGTATAATGACTTAATTAATGTGTTAACTGTATTACCTCGATGCCCATTTGTTTACATGTAGCATCGTACTTCTTCCGAAGTTCCTCTGCCTTGGCTGTGTAATCTGTCTGTTTTCTCTCACATTCCTACCCATCAAAAGAAAACAAATCAAAAGTTTTGGAGCAAGGACCATTTTAAAACATCTCTATGCAGTATCTATGAAAACTCACTAGCCTTAGACTGCCAAATTTTTGTATGGGCTAGAGAAAATTGTCCAACAAGTAGCCTGTTAGGAAAGTAAAAAGTTTTAAAAGTGTAAGTCAGTGTTTACTCCAGAAATTTTAGAAATGAGGGGGCAAATTCCCCCTTGATATAAGGAATACACATCGGAAATATCTGCGCCCTAGCACTTACCATTCAAAAGTTATAGCCGAGGTTAAAGTTTCAGACAGAATGAAAGGTCAAAAACAATATGCCCTCCGATCTTCGATCACAGGGGCATAAAAAAGAAAGGTAGTTCAAGGGACGTACCAATATCCTATGCTTGTTTTCTCAGAAGAAAATTAATCTAATGTTTTGCACATGGTGCAAAGTAAAAATTCCTTTAGGCTTGTAAATACATCAACTTTAATAGCCCTACTAGGTATATTTATGATCTTTTGTTTTCCTGGAAACATTTGTAATACTAGCATGCTTACAACAATAATTTAGTACCTTTTTAATTTGCTGACATTTTGCAATTTGCTTTTTAAGAGCAGGAACTTCATAGTTGACATTTCTTGCCAACATTTGTGCCGCCTCACCTGGAAATATAGAAATTATTGCTTCAATTTTCTTGAAGCATAAAATATCAACAAAGATATCATTGAAAATAAAATCTTACCTAGATAGACACCATCTTTTTCATATAACTTGATTATTTCTGACCAATCCTGAATGTAAAATAGATACCTATATACCAATACCTTTAACATGTCATGTGAATTATTTTATGATACAACAGTACTTACTGACAGACAGACGCACATGTACACTGCACCCTATCATAATCTCACCTGTTTATGATGGGCATACAAAAATGTGTGTTCATTATGAATTGTTATTTGTTAAAGTACGACTTACTTTCATTCGTTGGGAGGAGTACTGCCCAAACACGTTCTTCTTGCCAGATTCTTCATCTTTCTTCAACAATTCAATAATCTTCTTTGCGTGAAAGTAATTTACATCTGAAACATAAAGCATGCAAGCTTTGTTAATAAATATCCATGCAATGTATCAAACCAACATTACATCAGCCCATAGTTTCAGATAATAGTGTTCCTTAAAAGACAAAACTTTTTTGTTTTGTTTATTGAAACCTTGATTCAAACCTATTTATAAGGTGAAAAGCTTTTAAAAATATGCAAATAATAATTTTATAAATAATCTGCTTTGCTCAATTAATTATTATCTTATGCTTCCAATATTTTTTTAACAACATAATACATTTATGTACAAACTAGACATTTATCCCTTTTAAAATAATCAATACTGTGGAATCATTTTAATTTGTGGGGGCCAATGTTCGTGGGTAACCAAATTTTTACTGGTTCGTGGGGACATAATTTCATGGGTAATTGATAAATAATATGAACGGCATAATATTTATAAAGATAAAACTTGCATGTTTGTGGGGACATAAATTCGTGGGTAAGAGTGACCCACGAAATCCACGAACATATTGGTCCCCCACGAACAATGATGATTCCACAGTATTCATCAAAGTAAATGAGTTTACATGTTCCTTCCAGCAGCTCCAGTATCTGGGAATTTCTGGGCATGTCCGTCAAGGCTTCGGTGATTTTCTCCCTTATGGTGACTGCTCGGGCTTGCCATTCCTGGATGCAGTGTCGGCGATTGATTAGCCAATCTTAAAACAAAACCAATGCAGGTCATCTATCTTACATCAAAAGAAATACTGTAAATTCCTAATAAAACAAATAGTTTATTATCGCATAATTTCACGAGCAGCATCAATCGCGAAATAGCATTTTTGCTTTTATTTTTATGGTACTAAATTACATGTAAACACACTTCATTAACACAACAATCATGAACTTAAGTTCTCGCAATTTGACGCGTTACGAGTCAACTTGAGATATAAAGTACTCAGTGACTGTGCATAAAATAAGGAATCTACAGTAATCGACAGAAAACAGTTCATCTTATTAATACAATCCAAAGGAACACAAGAGCATGATGAGTTGAGAATTAAACAATTTCACCATTTTCCTCCCATGTGAACGGTCCTGGCCCTTGAATTTCATGTTAGGAATAGGAATACCTGTGTTATCGGTATTTCATTATTCTAGCTTACCTTGAAGTTTGTTGAAATGAATATCAATTGGTAAATTTTCCAAACTCGACATTGTTTTAAGAGTCTGCAAGAAAATAATTTTAATATATCTTTAATGATGTACATAATAAATTACACATGACGTCATGAACAAATCCAAATAAACAATACCAACAATATAAAATTTACTACACGTTTAATACGTTGCTTTTGCTCCCTAAATTTAGATGAACGGTAATTCACGTTTCAATATAATGCTGAATTTTACAAATTCATTCAGAAATCATGCAGAGATGAATCGATGTTTCAATAAATTTGCTTAGCAATAAAATATACTCAACACACATATTTTACCATACCCTATGTGAAAAAACTTGCCTTTAAAAGCCGGTCATATATTAACAGATGTTTTCATTTCTTTGATTTCTTGACGTTGCAATACATGTTTACATCAAAAGTTATCTCCCGTTTGCTAAATTTTAGGTATACCAAACCCTGAACATCATGATTGTTTGGTTTTTTTGGGGGGGGGGGGTTGGTTGGTGATTATTATTTTATTTTATTTATTTATTTATTTAATCAATGACATTATCATGTTATTTTCCCCACTATAAAAGTGTAAGTTACTATAGGAATATGCAATTTTCAAAACAACACTTTTTTTTGGAACAGGTTGAAAGGAGAGTACTAAATGGGGGGTGGGGGGATAAATGAATCGGGGGGGGGGGGGGGGGGGGGGGGGGGGGGGGGGGGGGGGGGGGGATGGGGGGGGGGGGGGGGGGGGGTGGGGGGGGGGAGGGGGGGGGGGGGGGGGGGGGGGGGGGGGGGGGGGGGGGGGGGGGGGGGGGGGGGGATTAATATATTCATTCATTTAGTTATATACATATATATAGTAGTTATATTTTGATTATCATAAGAGTTAGTCTAAAATCGAGAACGGATTAACAATCTAACATTTAATTTGAAACACGCCAGACAGCAAAATTTTGATCCACTCTCAGGTTGTAAGGGCAAACTAAATATATAGAATTTGTATATATAATGCTAACTTTAAATGTATATTTGACACCCCTGCAACAACAATTTGTTTGTAAGTCAGTAGTCCTCATTGATTCATAAACTGATCGTACGCAGAGCAAGCTCTTGTATATTTAAGTTGAGAGATATAAACACCATGCTGTGCCGGCGATGACAGAATGCTGCTAAATAAATAAGGGAAGTTGAAGATGATAGGCTGAAAAGGTCCCGTATGTCATAAAGTGAATTTAATTGTTATAGTTTACATGTCGTTAATGTCTATGTTCAATAAGGTATCCATGTACGAAACAGACATGCAGGACTCTGTGGTGTCTTCTATTTCTAGTTGTCTAGGATATATTGAATGACAATGATTATTATCAATAGATAAAACATCGTCGATATAGTGAAATGTTGAATCACTGTTGCTTATGTTGACGGCATCTATTCCTTTGGTAGTAACTTTTAAATTGAGTTTAGTAACCGGAGCCACTTTGAAAGGAATACCACCCGTAATCCGCGGTGGTTTGAAGAGTCCGTGATCAGCAGCATCCATTATCGTAGACTTCAGTTTGCATTCTGGTACAGAAGAATGCACTAACTTTGGCGTCTCTCAATGGAACAGAATAAAGTTTTGTGCGAATGTGATGTACATGTGGGCCTAATTGTTGGTTGACTTATTCATACTAATGAATGCATATTATACTAATGAATGCATAATTTGTATTTCAAAATCATTATAACTCGAGTATTATGAAAAACGTTTCCAAGGTTGTCATAGCCGGGGTGGTAATGGGGATAAGCTCCCATTGTCTATAAAATGCTCCTCATGGTGTGCGCCTCAAATAGCCTCTCAGTCTGACAACCTTACCTGCGGCTTGCATCAAGCCCCGCGGAACTGCTATTACCGATAGGAGAAAGGATGAAGGCGGGTTACATGGCGCCTGAAAACCAGTGTTTTGGGTAGATGGGACTCATCAGTCTGCCTGAGGGACAGCTCATCTAAGAGAAGGAAACCTTTAATGCCTTGCAGCCATACCCATCTATGGGAAAGGCTAGGTGAAGGAAACACTGATATATCCATATGCTCAATATCCAGGAATGAAAGCAGTCTAGGAAGGAAACTCCAAAATCAAACCATCTCTCCTCTCGGTTATTAGGGGTTAGTGTAGGGCCAACAACACTACCTGGGCAAAAAGCAAGTTACAGAAGCATCAACGACAAACCCAAATCAACATAACCTGAGTCAGATTGGGCCTACCTCAAGGGGAACAATGACGCCTTGCAACAAAAACCAAGAGGCAGCCACAAACAAAGAAGTTAAACCAAATATTAGGAAAAACAAACGGGGCCACATTGACAGCCTGGTCAAACAAGCAGAAGAAACACCGGGACAAGTCTGAAGAAAACTTGAGAGAGCTGGACATGGTCACCAAGAAGCTCTCAAATAAGTTCCAGCAGACTGAAAACCAGTGCAGGACAAGAACGGAAACCCTCTCACAAAAACTAAAGAGCAGTTGAAGACATGAGTAAAACACTTTGGAGATCTGCTAAACAGACCAACATCAGAAACTCCACCTGATATACAGGCAGCTGATACAGATCTCCCGCTCAACTGCAACAAAATCAAAGAACCACACTTAAGTGGAAAAGCACCAGGGCCTGACCACTGACACAGAGACAGCTATAGACATCTTGTATAACCTCTTCAAGAAGATCTGGGAAGAAGAGAACAACCCTGAAGAGTGGAAAGGGTATCCTCATTAAGCATCGAAGAAGGGAGATCTGAGGGACTGCAACAACTATCGTGAAATAATGCTGCTGCCAGTGCCTGGCAAAGTCCTCAACAGGATCCTTCTTGAGACGATGAAAGAAGCAATTGATCCAAAGCANCAGGATCCTTCTTGAGAGGATGAAAGAAGCAATTGACCCAAAGCACCATGACCAGCAGGCTGGTTTAGGCGAAACAGACCATGTACTGATCAAATAGCCAGCCTACACATCATCATCATCGAACAATCAATGGAGAGGAAGGCCCCGCTATATGTAATCTTCATAGATTATGAGAAAGCTTTCGATAGCGTGGATCGGGAGACATTGTGGAAAATACTGAGGCACTATGGAGTACCTGCAAAGCTCCTCTCTCTCATTCGTAACACCTACATATGTATGAAGGCATGACATGCAGGATCGCCCACACTGGCCAGATGTCAGAAAGTTTCACGGTCAAAACAGGAGTTCGACAAGGATGCTTGCTGTCACCATTTCTATTCCTCCTGGTCATTGACAGGATCATGACGACCATCACGACAGGTAGGGAAATGACATACAGTCGACCATCCTAAAGAACTGGATGATCTCGACTTCGCCGATGAGCTGGCTCTCCTCTCGCACAACCACAGGCAGATGCAGGACAAAACAACTTGCCTTGCAACAACATCATCAGGAATGGGTCTCAATATCAACTTGAAGAAAACAGAACTGATGAAGATCAACATCACTGTCCAATCACCAGTTACAATTGATTCTTTCATTTGCCTGGGGGAGTGTAGTGGACAGCCAGCAGTGGCACAGACCATGACATCAATCAAGAATGGAAATACAAGAGTAGCTTTCACCATGCTCAAGAACATATGGGCCTCAAAGAGCATTTGCATTACCACTAAACTGTGAATCTTCAACTCCAACGTAACGCCTATGGAGCGTAGACATGGAGAACCACTAAAACAGCCCTGTAAAAGATTAAAAGATTACAAAACCTGTCTCAGGCGCATCCGATGGCCTGAAAGGATCACAAATGAAGGGCTATCATGTATGGAGGAAAGCAAATCGAGAACCAGTGGACATGCAAATCAGGCGGAGGAAGTGGGATTAGATTGGACGCACTTTGAGAAAGCCACCCACCAACACCACACGACTGGTCCACCAACACCAAACACGACGGTCCACACACACACACGACTTGGTCCTGACTTGGAACCCACAGGGCAAGAGAAAGAGAGGACATCAACCTCAGGCGTAACCAAGGGGGGGGGGGGGTGCACTGGGTGCATGTGCAACCCCCCCTCCCATTTTCAAAATGAAAATGCCAAAACCTCTCGGCCTCTGGGGGCTTCGCCTCCTGGACCCCCGACTTAGGCCTGTTCTGGACTAACTGTAGGTCTCCAGACCTATGAAAATGCTAAAATATCTCAGCTTCCGAGGGCTTTGCCCCTGGACCCCCTACCAAGACTAGCCCTAGACTAGCTAGGAGGCTGAAGGAGCCCCAAAACCCCTTGCCTTGTGCACCCACCAATGGAAATTCCTGCATGGTCACGGCCCTGCACCTGGAGGCGAGACACAGAAAGAATTGCAAGAACATGACACCACCTGCCAAGAAGCAGCGAAAGCCGCCCAGAACCGTGTTCGCTGGAGGACTGTCATTAATTGGTGGTCTATGTTCCTCATGGAATGACAGGTCCAAGTAAGTATTATGAAAAACATTAGGACCTCCCTTTTTCGGACGAAAGGACGGACAATGACTAAGTCAGTTAACAGGAAGTTGACATTCCAAATGTCTGATTTCTGTACATGCATGGTTTGGTGCCCCCAGATGAAGTAAAATACCAAATATCAAATGGCTGTAATTTGCAGTTTCGGCGAAAAGTGTGACGAAAATATTTCTTTCACATTACTGAAAAATATTGACCAAGTCAGTTTCCTGTTTTACCTCTGTCCGTCTGAAACAAATATTTTCGTAGCAGTTGACCACAGCCACGTGATATTTGGTATATCACTTCATCTAGGAGTCCCGTACCTTGCTTACCGAAATCAAACCTTTCGCATGTCAACTTCTATTTCAAGTAAAAAACTGACTTGGTTTTAGAGGGTTTGTTACTTTGTGAAATATTAAAAAAGGAAATAATCAAATAACTTATTTGTTATTTTGGGTCTTTTAAACTTTTGCTAGAGAACTATTTTGCGTTTAAACGTTTAAAAAAAAAAGTTTTAAGCCAAATATAACTAATACGTTGTTTGATTATTATCTTTTTTCAATATTTTACAAAGTATCGAACACTCACGAGTAGTGTTTTCCCATTCTTTCAATGTTTTTACAAAAATCTTGTAAAACGGGAGTTGACAGAGGTGCAAGGGAGAGAAAGGACCGACAACTCTGTGCAAGAGAATGAGAAGTCATTTCAAATTTTTTTTCAGAATCAGCATTTGATTTACAACACTTCCTNTTCAGAATCAGCATTTGATTTACACCACTTCCTACATATGTAGTTTCACAATACGTTGGAAGTTGCTCCTTCACAGCTGTCAATATGTTCGTGAGGAGTAAAGACACAGGCTTAATTGGTGAAACATTTACTAGATCCTGTTTTGGAATCCAAGTAATTCATATTCGTCAGTCCCATTGACCAGAGATACTCACTTACATTCTCGAAGGGCAAAGTACAATGACCAAATGTGGAGTTAATACCAAGCTCGTTTAAAAATGAGCCTTACTGTAAGCTTGTTACAAGCGTTGTCAGCTGGAACCAAATCATATTCCTCATGTACATGTAACTTATCCAATTCTTTGATCACTTCTGGTTTACGAACACAGAAGGATAGATGGTACGTACTTTTATACATACGTATTACGCTTTTTATCCATTCTGACAAGGTATAAAGTTTTTGTATTTCCTATTTGGATACAGACTGAACCGTAAGCTCCAGGATGCTTACAATTGATCACCAATAATGAGAGGAAGATGCCTATGTTTTTCAAGTCAAAGGTGTAAGGTCGTAGTGTCACTTAGTAGGAAAAACGTTGTAGAGGCAGGGTACTTACCAAACTAAGGGCCGCAGATCAATACAACATTGGCTTAGCTAGGGAGTGTATCGAGGCGACCATGAGTGTTAGGAAAAGGTATGTTCTGTCGCCGGTAATTGATTTTTCATAGCGTCGATAGGTAAAGGTTGTAGTGTCAACTTAGTAGGGAAACATTGTTAGGCAGGATTACAGACTGAACGCTGCAAAACCCTGGATCTTACAACTTGGTACAGTTAATTACCATGATATATAATTCCAGACGGCCAAGCGATGCCTATTTGTTTTTTTAAGCGTCACTGTCATGGCAGCTATTTAAGAAAACTTGTAGGTCATAACAGAGATCAAACTGTATTTGGGCTAGGACCGTGCAGTCTTGGCTAACATATGCACCTTTATGCGCAAGTGAAGTACTGCATTATTGTGTCATAATGAATTAGCATTGAAAGGACAGACCCAATTCCGCCTGAAAATATGAACCCCACCTCTAAAAATCTGTACGGGCGTATTATGCCACATTGGCGTTGGCTCTTGTTCTGCAAAGTAGGTAGCTATTACACCAAGAACGATTCTGTCCGAAGATTACAGTATGCCAGACGATGCTGTCAAA
>CAJDSM010033103.1:0-12119 GCA_903981925.1 Ostrea lurida
AATTTTAACAGACCCAAATTCACTACAATACGGTTAGATAGATTTAGTAGAACTAAGCAACTGTTTTTTTGAGTAATCTTGAGTTATGAGTAGTAATATCAAATCATCTCTACAGGTGAGCCATGATGCCTGCAGGCCTATATCTTAATACGGTTAGATAGATTTTGTAAAACTAAACAGATTTTGTTAACTATGATTTAACACTGTTTTTAAATAAAGAATTATGAACAGTGACCTTGAATCATCCATACAGGTTCGCCATGACGCCCATGGGTTTATATTTTGATACGGTTAGATAGATCTAGTAAACAACTTTTGTGATATATGTCTTAACAAAATATTTTCGAGTAAAGAGTTATGAAGAGTTATGAATAGTGACATTAAATCGTCCGTACACGTGAGTCATGACACCCACAGGCCTATATCGTGATACGGTTGAAAAGAACTAGTAGAACTAAACAACGCTTGCTATATATGTTTTCACAAAATGTTTTCGAGTAAAGAGCTCTGATTAGTGGCATTAAATCGTCCATACAGGTGTACTATGAGGCCAGCGGGCCTTGGACGGGTTTTTCCGAAAATCATTAGGGGTCTCATTCACCTGATGAGTAACAATACCCCAATGTTTCAGTTGAATCAGATGTAAACTTAGCATACTAGAAATGGTAAACTATCCTAAATGCCTTGGGATGTTATTTTGTATAAATGATTCATTCAAAGCTTTCAAAAGGTAAACATAAATTTCTACTGCAGTGGAGAAGCAGGGAAGAGGTTTCAAAGTTGATAAAAACAACGTGTGATAGTGCACTCCCTCAACAAACAATTAAATTTCACTGAAAATTGGATACCAAAGTAATCTAAAAGAGGAAATCACACTTATGAAATAAAACAATGATTTTTAGAAATGATATACCACTATCACCTGCTTATGGTGTGTATATCTTCCAGTTGATTCGATACGCAAGAGCATGCTATGCGTATGCGGACTTTTTAAAGCGAGGCCAACTTCTAACAAAAAACTTGATGTTGCAGAATTATAACGAACTTCGTTTAAAGTCATCATTTCGCAAATTCTACGGTCGCTATATAATATGACCTTATTTGCGATTACAAATTATCACTATATTATCATTATATACAGACCCTAAATCGTGCTACTACCCCACTTGCATGGAACGAAACGAAACGATTCTGGAACGGTGAACGAATTGCACGAATCGCTGAACGGTTTGCACGGAACGCTGAACGGTTTGCACGGAACGATGAACGGTCTGCCCGGAACGGTGAACGGTTTGCACGAAACGAAACGCTTTAAACGGTTTGCACGAAGCGAAACGCTTTGAACCGGTAGGCTTCCCGTTGCACGCTTTGTAAATGATGGTGAATAGTTTACATGAAAAGGTAGACGTGGCCTGTACGCTTGGTTTTCAGGTACATTTTACGGGTGCGATTAAATTCTAAAAGATCTTTAACGCAATGATTCATATATCTAAAAAATGGGAAAGAAATAATAATGGCCTACAATTAAAATGAATATATCTGCTCCACATGTATTATGTATTTCTAATTACAATTAATTATCAAATGAAGAAAAAAAGTTAAGACTGTTGCTGGAAAGCAGGTAAAAAAGGAAAGAGACATGCAAAATAGCGACGTTGTTTTCACGCAAGCGTTACGATTATTGTTGATGTGAAATTCCCTCAAAATATGCTATTAATAAGTACATGTATGCAGGCAATGCTCAATAATTCATAATTGTTTCTACTAGCGTTTTAAAAGCACAAAATACAATATTTGTATACTCTATGTTGGAATCACAAAGGATAAACGTGTTAATGTTGTGCGATAGTTCAAGTATTTTAAGAGCAATTCTCTGTAACGACAAAAATTTCCGCACGCACTGGAAAAATATTCCACTATAAATGTATCATTCAATTAGAAATACATGAATCGTGAAAAATATTGCTACACATATTTTTGAAAAGTGACCCGTTTCCATAGTAACGGGCTATTTATATAGAGAAAACAGGAAATTTGCAGTTTTTGGAAAATTTCACTTCAATTTAAAATATTTGAAAATTTGACAATGAATTTTTGTGCTGCTAGTGAGATAGAGTTGTTGGCAATTTTGATCAATATGTTAATTTATCTGGATATGATGTCACTTTTGTAGCACAGGTCATAACTTGGACTAAAATGACCAAACTTTAGCAGTTTTCTATGTTTTTTGGCAAAACTCCTGAACAAAAAGTCGGGCACATTAGAGGAAATCAAATACTGATTTAAGAAGAAGATAGATAAATGATATAAGGTGGATAAAAAAAATCAA
This sequence comes from Ostrea lurida, assembly GCA_903981925.1. Taxonomy (NCBI): domain Eukaryota; kingdom Metazoa; phylum Mollusca; class Bivalvia; order Ostreida; family Ostreidae; genus Ostrea; species Ostrea lurida. The sequence continues at coordinate 2,330 of CAJDSM010033103.1, forward strand.
TGGGCAATGCTATCTCATAACAGAAAAATGGTATGGAAAGTATGAATTTCTTCAATTTTGCTGATTGAGTTATCTCTCTTTGCGGGATATCTAATATAGGAGATAATAAGTAGTTGTTTTGTAAAACAAGTAGGAAATGAAAGACATGCAGAAAAAAAGTGTTGATAGGGTATTTTAAATACCCTTTACCATCATTCTGTATGTATTTGGATGTATTTCACTTTGAGGGAGTCGATTTAACACACACCAAGTGTGGTAAAAATATTGTCATGGAATGTGGATTTCAAAGTTCAAACTGGTATCTACATTTGGCACCCGATTTATTGCTGTCGGGGTTTATTCTGCGTTTCCCATGGAAATTAAAAACCGACATGTTTATCCACAAAGCATGGCTGTTAAGAAAATTGGATTCATGCCAGCTGGTAACACAAGTTTACGTAAGTACTGTTTGAATTTTTATACATTGTATTGACAATGATGTAAGCATTACATTGCAATGACACACGTTTCCGACCGTCTTTATAAGTAAATTGAATGACCATGGTATTATGCATTCAAAATTCAATGTTATCACTGAGTCAGGGTGCAAATATGATAAATATTTTCTAAATATTAAATTTGATAATTGGGGAAGGGAAGAGTTGAGGGGATGGGGGGGGGGGGAGGGGGGTAAATCATCTTCAAAATATAAAAAAGAATGAATTAAATTATATCTGATTGGTTTAATTTAACATTGTTAATATCACTAAATTTTAAATTTTCAGGTTAAGGAAAATTTTATCCTGATGATGTCCGAGTTTTTCTTCATAAAACACGTATTTAAAGAAAATGACGACCCCCCCTTCCTCCCTTTCTTTCGCCACTAACAGTGACAGTGATAATGTGGTTTTGATAAAAAGAAAATAATGCGTGTAAGGAATTCAATGTTTACATGTCTTTATCTTTTGTGTATGAATTTCATCAAATTTTGACGTATTTAATTGTGCGTTTTCTTTCACAGCAACAGGATCCATGAAAGCTTTATTAGGGAAAAAAAAATTCTGGAAAACTAGCGAATTCAAGGAACACAGTGATAATAAGGTAAACATATTTTGTATGTACTACTACTGTGGTGCACCTGTATAATATGTGTATTGTTGTTCAATAGGCTATCCCATCCCATCATTATTAACGAAGACCTCAAATTCAAAATAATTTGTTTAATGTCTGGCGGGGGGGGGGGTTGTACTTCATTATTTTTAATGGGTAAGGACGTGTCCGCTGACATCGCAGACTCCCCCCCCCCCTTTAGCGCTCAAGGCCGTAACCGTGAGGGTTCTTTAACGTGCGAATTTACGCTTGCCGTGACTCGGAACCTCCATTTTAAGGTAATATTTGAAAAACCCGTGACTCAGCTTGTAAATGCAAAACATTTGGCCGAAGTAGTAACCCCATCTTTACGTCCTGCCTGGTACATTTGACACAGCCATGGCACAAGGCGGGGTTCAAACCTAATGCAATATCTGCAGTGGCAAAGTGAACACTCTTGCTACTGAGTTACTGCGACCGGTCTCAAGGTTAATCAGAGGAAAATTTGAGAGGCTTACATAGGCATGTGCCTGCTGCCCAAATCCAATTTTATGTATGTTTTACATGAATAAAATATTTTCAAATCAAAATCAGAGGAAAATTTGTAGTCAAGCATTTTCCCTAGCAATACATGTAACTATTTTCCATTATACATTTTTTACAACACAACCCCCTCCATCACCCCACTGCACCATATTATAGATGTTCAAACAATTCTTTGAAAGTAAGGGAATGAGTTTGGGTTTTTTTTTTTTTTTTTTTTGGGGGGTTTTTTTTGGGGGGGGGTTTGGGGTTTTTTGTTGTGTTGTTTTTTGTTGTTGTTGTTGTTGTTTTTTTTTTTTTTTTTTTTTTTTTTTTTTTTTTGCTTTTTTTTTAATTGTGGGTGTGGTTTTTTTTTTTTTTTTTGGGTTGTTTGGGTTTGTTTGAATATATATTCACTTCATTGCTAATGAAGGTTTGCCAAAGTTGAGCAGGGAGCAACCAGGGGGAATCTTTATCATGTTGATTATGTGGAGCTTTATCTCAGAGTATCCCCAGTTAAGTTTTTCGAATAATGAGATTGGACCACATTACTGTTGTTTACATAGGAATAACAGGGCCAATTGCACCATATAAATAGAAAATAAAATTATCCATTTGGGTGATTTCTACTAAGAAAACTTCAATGAGGGCTTAAGAAGTAAAACTCAGCAAAAAATATCAGTACAGTGTCTGTCTGAAGAATTTGAAATAACTTTTATGAATATGTGTATGTCATGTATGTGATATCTATAGTACATGGGATTGTTCATTCGTGTAATTTAGGTTACTGGACTGGACAGACATGCAGTACCAGATGCACAGTCAGAAGGATCCATAGTGGTATCAGATTCGTTCAGTCACTTGGATTAACCTTGACTAGTTAAATAAATGAATTTTATAGAAGAGTCAGAACTTTAAAATTTTGTCAGTGTACAACTATGCTTTTCAGTAGATTCTACAGATTACAAAGGAACGTTCATTATTGTGAGTTTTGATCGTATCAATGATATTTCAATGATATCATACTTAATAAAAGGAACTTGTCATTTCATGAGGCAGTTAGCAAAAAATATTGACAATTTTGGTGGGAATGCTACACCAGTAAATTAGAATGTGAAATATGTAAAACAATATTTTGGAAATTAAAAAAAAAATCCCCCACCTCACTCTATTTCTAATCTAATTAAAAAAGATGCAGTTTATTTGAAAAAAAAAATTTAACACCCCTGCTGAAATCGAACCTGCGATCCATAAGTTCAGTATGCAATGTGCTTACATGTAACTACTGAGCTACTCAAGCAGGCATTGAAACTTTGAGATGAATTGACATAAAACCCTGATTATTAATATTTTCCCCATGTTTCAAACAAAAGTCAGCCCATGTATGACGGTGTATGGTTCTGCTTAAAGAAACGTTGACATATATTTTTTGATTTTTTTTGTACAATTTAGATAATGTAAGCCTTTCATAAAAAAGACCTACTGTGCACTTACGAAAATATTCATCTTTCTAATATAACCTTCAACTTTGGCTTATTTGGAGGGGGTTGGCCAAACTTAATTATTATGTATAGATATATATCAAAATTGGGACTCGTAAAAGTAAACTTTAAAACTTAAAACCGCGAGAGCTTCTGGGGGCTCGCTCCCGTGGGCCCCGGCTTTTGGCTTCCATCCCAAACTTTGAGCTTATTGGCTTTTCCTTTTTTCAACGGAACCCCCCCCCCCTTCGACCGAAGATCTTAAAGTACATGAATGAAAATATGAATACTAATTTTGGTGCTCCCTAATTACAATTTAATATAAAGAAAGTTACCATTGTTTAGAAATGGCTTGCAATTTTCTTTTCTTGTTTTCTTAATTGCATTGGAATAAAGAAAAGCTTGTAAAATTTTCCTCTTCTAGGGATGGTAATGAGAAGTTTCATACCAGGTGAAAATGGCTTTGACAGGGAAATTTCAGATTACTATATAATTCAACAGAAGAATTCGATTAAGCTTTAATTTACGTTTTGTAATAATTTGAGCCAATGTTTACTTAAGAAATTGGAATTTAAAGTTATAAAATTATGATCTAAATGCTGAAAGAATCTGCAAATACGCAACATTTCTTGTTTGATGGCACTACAGTTTGATCTATGAGTTTTAAGAATGGCATCATTAAAACTGATTTTTGTTGAAAGGGTTGCTGATGGCAACAATTTTTTTTCCCATTAGATATGTTGATTACTGGCAATGCCAATTATATATTTTTTAAACTTGTTTCATTTTTTTTCTTCTAACTGTTAAAATGGCTGGTTTCATCGATACAATGTTAGATAGACATATATATTTCTTTTTAAAGAGTATGGTTACCATAGCAACCGTTCAGAAATTTAGGTTTTGATTTATGTATGTCAATTCACTATGAAAAGTTAGAATCAACTCATTTTGGAAAGAAAGTGTTATGATTTCGTTAGTAAGTGAAATTAATCGAAATTTAAAAAGAGAAACATTTTTGAAATTTTGAATTGTATGCATTTTTTGTATATTTATAGAATCGTAGGTATATGATTTGCCACTAATTGGATGAGTTCTATCAAATATAATAGCATTTTGCCGTTAGTGCGGTTGACTTTTCCTGTAATATGGTGGTGAATATAGCAATTTCTCACTTTTCCAGCATATCAAAATAAACCCTCAGATGTGTTTCCATGGCAACACTGGTCAATTCATTGTAAACAATTAAAACTGAAATTCATGTGTATTTTCAGCAATAAGATGTTGATTTGCTTTTTCCGATTTAGAAGATAAAGAAAAACTGCTGCTATTTTAGTTATTGGGATGTTAGAACAGTGCGTTTTTATGAATATAAACATGAATTGGAGTACCCCCACTGGTCAAAATTCACTGGCATGGTTTCCATGGCAACCATGCATCACAGAAATAAAATATGTTTGATTTCTATCATATGGTTGGGTACTTTCTTTAATCTGTAAATTTCAATCAAAATCTGAGACCATGCGTGCCGGATCCTTCAGATTTTTTTTGGTCCTTACAGGAGAATTGCTCTTAATACATGTAACCACTTCAGATATATATAAAATCATGTCACTATTGAAAGTTTCCATTAAATATTGGTTTCCAAGATGTGCCGACTTTCTGACCTACACCCGTACCGACCGACCCATTAAAATTCTCGTACCAACTGAAATATTTTATGTTTCAGGTTATATACATGTATATATATATTATTATTTGCATGAGACGATAGTAAATTTAATATTTTCCCAAATGATAGTAGACATGTGCGTACTGTTATATATATATTTTAAATATAAAGAACCATTTTAATTTATCAACTTTCCTTAATTGAAGGACGTTGCGTTTATTGAGAGAAGAAGAGAGAGAGAGAGAGAGAGAGAGAGAGAGAGAGAGAGAGAGAGAGAGAGAGAGAGAAGAGAGAAGGAGAGAGAGAGAGAGAGAGAGAGAGAGGAGAGAGAGAGAGAGAGAGAGAGAGAGGCTGTGTCAGTTAATTATACGCCAATAAGTTTATTTTGAAGTCCGTGTATATTATTCCCAATCGCATATATCAAAATATATAGTCGAGAACTCATGATAAGAGTAGAACTATACTTACCGAAAGGTTGTCAAATTCCGATAGTTTTGGACAGAGCAGACACCAATATCAATTGAGTATTGATTTTCAAATGCCGGCTTATTATCAAAACAAAATATGGTAGTCGGTTGCTAACGGTTAAACGGATTATGTTTTAAAATATCCAGTATTTCAATTGTTTTAATGATAAATTATTTGCATGGATTCCCTTATGTCTAAAATTTTAATGTAATTAATATGTGTGATTATTGCTTATAAAGTCTCAAATGTTGAATATCTTACTAAAACGGCTAACTTTCAAATAGGGTTTATTTTCAAAAATTCTGCGTGCAGGAAATTGGAGGTGATTTTCAAGGACCGGCTTATTATCAAATCCGGCTATTTTTCAAGATTTTAGGTATATGTGTACAAGACTGATAAACGCATCCAATTCAGTTTTTTTCGAAGTCCGTGACGTGTATATTATTCCCTATCGCATATCAAAATAGTTGAGAACTCAAGATAAGAGAAAAACTATACTGTCAAACTTCGATAGGTTTGGACAGAGCAAACATAATCTAAATTGAGCAGTGATAAGATAATCCTTTGTTTTGACAAGACAGGTACAGGTAATACTCCCACGAGGCATGTGATACCAGATACTTGTGTATGCATCGTAAATATCCGCTCCGCCTAATTGATTCCAAGGAATACTTCTTGAGGAAATACAAGACCCATGTTGTTGTTTTTTCTAGTAAAAGTGACATAATTTATTCGTATAAAACAGAATTTTCAAATTACAAGTTTATCAGAAAACAAGTAAATAGTTTTCTAGTGTTTCCGAATTCTCATTTTAAAATTGTTTTAAGCAGTGTTAAATCGTGCGAGCTGGCCCTGTTTACATAACAAAGATTATCGTAGTGTAACCGAACAATTGACTCTTAATTTTTTTTTCAGACCATTATAACTACCGTTAATTAAAACATTGTAAACATTAAAAATGGAAAAATGAAATTGTCTTTGTCCCTTCAAGTTTCTAGGGGCGTGGTTTCTGCACGAAACGATTCTCGTACGTAACGATTCTCGCACAGAACGCTTTGAACGGTTTGCACGAAACGCTGAACGGTTTGCACGAAACGCTGAACGATTTGCACGGAACGCTGAACGATCTGCACGGAACGCTGAACGATCTGCACGAAACGCTGAACGGTTGGAACGAAACGATGAACGATTTGCACGGAACGAAACGAAACGATTTGAGGGGCAGTAGCACGCTTTAGGGTCTGTATATTATGTTGACTGATTTGTTTTGTAATGATTAGGGATTTTGAGGTCTAGCCGAAGGGGTTATTTTATTAGTCAGTGTCAAGTGATAAAAGGGTATAAATACCGCGTATCAGCGCTCGTCAGTATCATTATTATTAGCTGCAGACAAGGAGAGAAGACGTTGAAACCAGTGTAAGTTTAATAAATTGAATAAAGTAGAATTCCTCGCCCGTCCAACGCTGGAAGGCCATTTGGGTATATTGATAGAAGGCTGACCTCAGTAGAGAGGCTAGCCATATAGTTAGCGTATGCATTGGCTGAACAGAACTGCGTCCAGGCCGCTGTGCTCACTGTCCGTCTTGAATAAGGCAATCTACAATGAGTACAGTGGATTAAGGGCTATCACATACACTGCCCGTCCTGTAAGCAGCCACAAGCGTATGTGGTAACGAGGCGACAGGGCTCGGTATTCATAGTTGTGTTAAGGCCTCGTAATTTTGACTGCCAGATAAATATGCATCTATAAAATAAGATATAGATGCCTTTATCTTATGAGGAAACTGGTATGGCATTTTGCTCGAGCTCGGCTGTAGCATCGGCTCGGCATACGAATCCCTTTTCTACATGATGGAAATTTTTAGCTGCAATATTATTTTAGAAAATAACCACATTCTGGCATCGTTGATTTAAAATAATAATTGAAAAATTGTATTTGATCATTTACTCAATGTTTTTGTATCTCGATGGGTAATATTGATAATATTTTATAGTCGATTTTCACCGATTCAATTTTGTAAATAATTTGTAAATTTGCGGCTAAGAGACTCGCGCAACAGCAAGGTTTCCTGTGAACTCTGTTTTTGGTATTTTTAATCATTTTGCTTTTCTATCTTGATTTCATCCAATTTGACATTTCAATATGTCACGAGTGAAATCAAGGAAGAGGGTTTCGGACATGCGAAAATAGGCTACATGGCGAGGATATAGAATCTAGTACCGTATATTATTTATATCCAAACACCACCGTGGCATCTTCCTGTACCACCACTGATATTAGCTCTAGTTTACTGGTTTCCTTGATGGATTATTCAACCAAAGAGATATCCATAAGGTACAATTTACTGATCTATGTGATGCACTATTTTGTTGCGGAGTACATTCCACACCAATTATTCTTCACTAATATTGTAAGTGCAGTTTTTAGAATAATGTTGACTTTGCCTTTTCTTTACAAATCAAACAATACCCAGGTAGTTGCTATGGAATAGACAATGCGGGTCAATAAAAGGGGTGCTTGTTTGCGGAAACTACTAAACCTATCAAGAACTAGACTGAAATATTTTTTATCATGATAGGCTAGCATCTACTGTGGAGTTCATGACTATATATTTCTCGGTTTAGTTAATTCATTCGTGATGTTGAATCGGGGCGTTTAGGGTTGGTTCATGGGGTAGGAACTATGGCGAGTAATTTCGCCTTCGCCGTGGCATGGACCACACATATTATGGGGTATATGGGCAATGAGCTGTGGCTTATTCACAAAGGCCCAACCAGTATTTTGCAACCCCCATGCACTGTTGTATATCTTCCAATCTTCATATATGTTTTGTGTTTACTAGGTCCCTAATACCCCTTGGGGTCAACTAAATGGTTCAGTCCTTCGGATGAGGCCGGGCCTGGGGTAGCACGATGGGGATATCTCCCTGTTCATGATCCATAGCCAATAGGCGCTGGGCACTGGTCTAAATTTGCAGCCCTTCACCAGAAATTGTGACATCTCCATATGAGCTTCGAAATGTTCTCGATAGAGACGTAAAACGATATACATCAATTTCATAGGTTTTTGTGTGTGTCCGATATGTCTGTACACCAATTATGCATCTAATGTAGTTGTTACCATCCCATATCATTGTTCTTTAACATAGCCTTACCACAAGAGTCGGGGATTGACACTCCTAAGTAGTTGCTAGATTTAATGACCATCGCATCTCCATTCTAGGTAATAATACTGACTATACCAGCATTTAAATTACAACGGTAATGTTATGTTGTTGACTATACCAGTAATGTGTTGACTTTACCAATATTGTTGACTACCAGTAATGATGTTGACTACCAATAAGGTTGTTGACTATAGTACTGATAAGGTTGTTGACTATACCAATCATGTTGTTGACTTTACCAGTAATGATGCTGACTTTGCCAATATTTTGTGGACTATCATACCAGTAAATATGTTGACTTTACCACTAATAATGTTGACTTTCCTCGGCCACTAATGTTGAATTTACGTAATATGTTCACTTCTCATAGTGATTGACAATACCAATAATGTTGTTGACTATACCAGTAATGCTGTTGACTATACCAGTAATGATGTTGATTATACCAATGTTGTTGATTATACCAATGTTGTTGACTTTTAAAGTAATGACAATACCAGTTATGTTGTTGACTATTCCAGTAATCATGTTACTATACCAGTAATGTTGTTGACTATACCAATAATGTTGATTATTCCAGTAATGTTGTTTATACCATGTTGTTGACTATACCAATTATGTTGTTGACTATACCAGTTATGCTGTTGACTATACCAATAATGTCGTTGACTATTCCAGTAATGATGTTGACTTCCAGTAATATGTTGGCTATACCAGTAATATGTTGATTTTACCAATTGATATTGACTACAAGTGTTAGTAATGATGTTGACTATACCAGTAATGATTGATGTTGACTATCAGTTTTGATATTGATTAGGGCCCCGCCGAGTATCGGCGGGAGCCCTATAGTAATCAGCTTTTCCGTCCGTCCCGTCCGTCACAAAACAGTTTTCGCGCGATAACTTGAAAGGGCTTGCTCCAATTAATATGAAACTTTAGGACAGTGTAAATATCCATTGAGGTCATCTCCCTTTCAAATTTTGAAAATTTCTTATTTCACGTTTTAGAAATATGGAATTTTTTTCATGAAAAAGTCATAAACAGCTTTCGCGCGATAACTCAAAAGGGCTTGCACCAATTAATATGAAACTTTAGGACAGTGTAAATATCCATTGAGGTCAGCTCCCTTTTGATTTTTGAAAATTTCTTATTACACGTTTCAGAAATATGGAACTTTTGCCATGAAAAAGTCAAAAACAGTTTTCGCGTGATAACTCAAAAGGGCTTGCACCAATTAATATGAAACTCTAGGATAGTGCACATATCCATAGAGGTCAGCTCCCTGTCGATTTTGGAAAATTTCTGATTTCACGTTTCAGAAATATGAAACTTTTCCCCTAAAGAATGGTGTTTTTTCAGTGTTCGCGCAATAACTGAAAACCGCGTTCACTAATCAGATTGAAACTTTTAGA
>CAJDSM010033106.1:3717-16209 GCA_903981925.1 Ostrea lurida
GCCGGCTCTAAGTGCGCTAGGCGGTCACCTTTGGACCTCTAGTTTGTGTTGTGTGGACTCTGCGGCAGCATAAGTGGTCCATTATAGTATTTGTTCTTCGAAATAAGAAAATCCCTAGGTAATTTACTTTTGCTTATCATATAATCTGTTATAGCGACTTTGACTTTTTTTCATTTATAATGACATATCTACACTGTTACCATTGGTCATATGTGTGAGTAACTCTTCATGTAAGATGCATGATAAATAGAAGAATTCTTCATTATACAAGTAAACTATTCAATCATTTATCAACATTCATAATCCTTGGGCAGTGCGTATGATCATAAATGTGTATCTCTCGTCGTTTCTATGCCTCTCACTCGGGCTTCGATCATCGCGCGCCTCTCGGCGCGCGCGCGCATGAGGGAAACATAGTGAACGCGAATTGTGAAACAGAATTTGAGAGCGATAAAACGTGCCAATTTGGGTACAAAACAGGCAGATGCCTCAATAAGGAATAGAAGAAAACGCCAACAATTTTATGTATACAGGAAAATAGTAATAAGGGGCTTAGAGGGCTCGAAAAGAATGAAACCAAACGTGGGCACACGTGTCCAAACAAGAAGGGGTGGTGGATGATATAGTGGAAAAGCAGTGCTGTTTGAATGCTTTGAAATTGTTAGACGCATCAAAATGAGTGGAGGAACAAAGATCACAGTCATTCCGTGAGGGCATTACAACAAAAAAAAAAAAAAAGGACATAAGAGAAGAAGATTAGAGCGAAGGCCAGGGGAAACGTCAGGGATCAAGGTAATTGGACGAAACCGCTGTCATGCTGATGAAGGACAGGTGGAAACAGAGAGAAGTTGGCGTAAGCCCGGCCTCGGGTGGAAGATGTGAAAAAAGGAGAACGGGGCCCAAGAGGGGGAGTCCCCCGACAAAAGCAGCAAGCAAGCCAGAAGTCAGTGCGAACGGGAAAGGTCTCAATGGTAGAGAATCGGAGAGTATCGTTGCGTGCATGGAGGAGCCGTTATGCACTATATGGACGAAAACACACACAACACACCAAAAAAATAATTAAGTAAAAAACAAAACCCAACAAAACACAACACAAAACGCCACAAAAAAAAAATACAGAATACACACACACACACACACACAACACACACACACCAACACACACACACACACACACCACCACACACACACACACACACACACACACACACACACACACAACACACCACACGACACAACAACAGAAGGGCACAGGAAGGGCTCGGTCGTGAGTAAACTCTAAGAAGAGAGTCGTCGGCGGCGTCGGGAAAAGAGGCAAGGGGGCGCTAACGGCGGCAAGCCCTGCACGTTATGTGCACCACAGAACAGGTAGGACTTGCCAGAGATGGTGCAAGGTAGAAAAAAAGGTCGCAAGAGCGAACCGAGAGACGGCACCAAGCCAGGTGGGAGACCACGCGCCGGGATGTTGATACGCAAGACGCAAATGTGGGTGACAGTCAAGAGAAAGCTCGGAGACTATGGCAAGATGGCCAGAAAACCGCGACCACCAGAGGATAGCCTGCTAAAAAACGGTCCGCGCACTTACTACTAAAGCCCGCACGCTGCCTCAACTGGAGGAATAGTCAGAATAGCGGGGATGAAGGAAATAAAGGATCATGGGAGTGGAGCAAGTAGGCATAAAAACAAAACTACAACGGAGAGCGTGAACACAGATTATGAAGTGAATGCAATCTCGTTAATCGAAGAAGGTGTTCGGCCTGAACGAGAGTGGAGGGGCCAGCCGGGGAATATTCACGAAGCACCAGAACAAAGGCCACGCCGAGAGGCGAGAACCGGAAGTGTATCAGCACGATAAACCAGTATTAGAAAAGGAAAGGCAGCCGTCGTTGTCGGTGATGGACAAAACGAACATGAGACGGGGAAGCGACAAGCGCGGGGCGTGGTGAAAAGACGCAGGACGGCGAACAAAAAAACCTGAGAAAATGTGCACAGAGGAGACCTAATGGAATATATGGTAGGGTGGGACAGCCGGCAATCATAGGTCGGGGAATAGGCAACACGAATACAGGTGAAAAAGACATAGAAGAAAATACATCGGAAAATACACGAAGGAGACCAGGCAAAGCACACGGCCCTGCAAGAAGGGGCGGGCGAATCCAACGGTGCAGATCCCAAGCCAGCAGCGCGAGCCAGTGGGGGATGGAAGGAGCCAAAACTCAAAAATGTATTTGGGGATGGGGTACGGCAAAGGATATAAAGCAACGACAAGCCCATGACAAAGATGCAAGCATATGAGAGGCTAGCGCGCGGAACAAGCCGAGACTCACAAGCCCAGGTTTCAGGGGCTCGCTAGTGTGTCTGACTAAGGCTCACGGCAGAACAAGACAGGAAAGGATCCGGGCGTCAGAGTCGTGGGTGCCAGCTACGGAGAATCGAGATGACGAGGGCAGAAAAGAGAAATGAAGTGCAAAGGCGGCCGCGAAGGTGCGTTACAAAACACGGTCACCGGCATGCTCATGAGGAGAGGAAAGGCCAACGGCAGTGACCAGCCTTAGGATGGGAAACCGCCAATGCTGCCTGAACGACTCAGGCAAAGGGGTAAGTAATAAGAACTGTTCGCAGACCAAGACGAGATGCACAGGAGGGGTCGGGCGGGCATTGGGGCGGGCGGGCATAACGAGGGCATACTCGTTGCATGTAAAAAAAAACAACCAGTGACAGGAAATACTTCGTGCCTCAGACTCAAGAGTCAATAGTGTCTTTTGGATTGACCAAGATAGAGATATAAGGCGTTTGGACAACATAGTATGAGTTCTCAAGATATTACAAGCAGCCTATTTAGGTAAGGAAGAGCATAAAACACAACAGGACAGAAGACTTACAACTAGGAACTATAGAATGTTGCTTACGTGTCCCGACTTGAGACATATGTATGATGAATCAGGCTGTTTTTTGTACGTTAAAACATTTCTGGCAGTAAAATAAAAGTACCCCTATAGAGCATATTTTGGATTACCCACGGAGACACACCAGTGTCAGAATGCACCCGAGGAAACGGCACACGCACCGGAATGCGTCAAAGGCGCTCGGGAGCTGAGGGCAGTGGACCTAAAGGGGCCAGCCCTGCACCGGCAGGGGGGACGGCGCCAGGTGGAGTATATAAAAGTAGCTCGCGATGTCTTGGAGTCTACGGAAACATAGATAGACAGACAAAAAGCAGACACTCAAACATCCCTACCGCGAACACCTTCGAATAAAATCAAGAGTGGGGATGTATAGGTCATTGTGAATAAGAAGATACACTTAAGATCAGTGATATGCGAGAAGGCAAAATGGCACTTGTTCCACACATATGAAGTCGGATAGTAAAATGTGTATTGGGAAACAGATGCGTAATGATGTACGATGACGGCAATTTGGTTACGAACCCTCGGGCGAAAATGGTGGGTAAGGGGGCAGGGGTGGGGGAAAAACGACGGCCGGCAACGGACAAGGCGATGGATAATCATGATAGAGTGTACAACCCCAAGACAGCGAAAAGAATTGCACTTTACAGATGGTAGTGAATAATGAGTAGAAAATGACTCCACTCGTGGCAGTAATATGGTAAAGTTATGGCCGAGGAAAACCGTTCACAAGAAACTCAAAATAAAGTCCACTGCTTTCGATGAATAAATTAAAGGATATTTTATATACAGCGGTTTTGCATGATGCAGGCAGGACAGGAAAAAGGGTTAATAAAGTGGAAGGAAAAAGCGTGTGTGCGGAGCCAAAATAGAGAGCATTAGGGAGCTAGATAAGAAGGGACCCAGCAACAGAGGTCCGGATCGTTGTGAGAAGAAGAAAGCACAAAGCGCAAATGGGAGCAAGAAATTCTACATACGTAAAACCAGAGTACATTAATTCAGCTCTACGGAAAGTGTCTAATAAAAAGGAAAAGCGTAGCACAGGCGGACAAGGAAAAAACAGAGAGTTTGCTTGTACCCACCATCCACAGTGTAGTGCAACACACGCGGGGATGTTCAATGGCTAAGTCCGCAAGGTGTATAAGCAAATGACTGACGGGCGGACCGGAGGGGCTTAGCAAAAATGGAGTTGAAGAATATGTAATATAAGGCGAAATACTATGAGGCACCTACTATAATAACATTAACGTAAACGTGTACATACATTTCGACAAGAAGATTCTGGATTAGAGACACACGGGTGCACGCGATATAATGGACCTTGGTTTGCGATTACAATATCATAATAAGAGTCAATCAAATAAGTGAATGAATTCTCACACTTGCAATAAATCATATATACTCTTGTACATGAGACTGTCGGATTCTCTCATCAGAGGTATGGACGTGATAAAGATTTGAACGCACGTGGGAGCTAAGATGTGTGTGTATAACGTTATCTGATCATTTTCCTACGTAGCACCATGTAGCAGACTGTAGGCAATGTTCGGGGCGGTATTTAGCTAGATTGACAAGACTGCCAGGTGTCCTGAAACGCACCGTCTCTACTTGTTGTTGCGAACATGACAGGCGTTCACCAACGGACGCGGGGTCCACGGGGCCAAAAAACCCAAATGGGGCCACTCGCGCCAGGGGGCACGAGCGAACCCAGGCGGTGGAAGGTCGCGCGTCGAGGTGAGTGGAGTAGCCTCTTACGTGGAAGCCTCGGCCATAAGGAGGCACTTGGGATGCCTGCAGCTTCGCTCTACTCTCAATATATAGGGAGGAGGCTCTGTGTGCCCCTGGACGTCTCGATTTTGTATATATGTTGTGAGAGTATAATTAGATGACTTGGGACGAGATTAAACACAGAAATCACTATGATTTAACTTTCGGCCTGAAGTGATAGATAAACTCCAAAACATCTAAGGGGCGGTAGTACCCGTTGTTGAGAAGTAGTTTTAGGGGTACACAGGAAGAATAGTTTTACGCCCCACTCTAAAAACTAGATTGGCACAACGACATCTCCCCAACATTGGTCAATCCCATTATAGCTATTCAGTGTTTTGATTACAAGTTTCAAACAAAAGGTAATTGTGTGCAATGCTCACTAAGTGATACCCGCCGGCCTTGAGCGCTCAGAAGCTACCGTCGCGCGTGTGAGGAAGTACAGTACTTCCTATAATGTCTCAAGAAGATGGTACGAAGATGCAGAGATTGCTAAACTTATCAGTCACTAGTGCGATAGAGAGAGCGTCGTGACGCCTTTACCGTAATTTGGTGACCCCCACACAAGTATCAATGAGGCCACAACACGCCAACCATCCTTGACATAGCATTGGCGGGAGTGAGGGGTTGCTGGGGAAAACCACAGTGTTCTCGGTATGGCGACGTCGTTGTGTGATTGAGCTATATAGAGTTGTGAATGCGGAACAGGTCGAATAAGTCGGCCATACCGTATCCCAGGCAGCACGACCCCGCGGAGATTAGTCTCGTAAACGCGAACTTAGTGTAAGAGTACTTCCCAGTTCCAGTGGCGTGGTTGAACACGTTGCGATGGATGACCACATGTGGTGGGGATATATAGAAAAACGGGCATACGGATTCAATGAGGGAAATGGCCCTGGGGTGGGACGAGCACGCCGGGGCATGAGTAGACTCTCCTATATGAAAGATCATCCGGCACTATCGCTGTACACCTTAACGTAGACGACACAATTCGGGCACATTGTGTACTTCGGAGCATGGTCAGGCCAGATAGGGTGCATCCCGTGAGCACCTCTTGACCTTTTGCAGTGAGGGGGCGTGCCCCCCCACTATGATTGGAGGATACTAGAGGCTGTAGGCGACAGCGTCGTTCGTCCATTAACGTGGGAGTCCATACGGGGTAATGTAGTAATGGTGACTCTAGGGTGGAAAAAGAAAAAACATAACCTAATCACAAGACCAAGACCTGAGAGGAAAGCCCGAAATTTACGACAGGCTCACGTATCAACATAACGAGTCAAAGGTGGATGCATTGAAATGCCTCCGTGGACGATGCCTACGTAAGAACCGGACAACAAAGATGGACGCACACTGAGAGGAACATCCTACGTACCACCTTAAACCTAACCAGAGCAGCGAAGGTAGAACAGCAAGATGTAAATGTTCGCGCCTATACGATCGAGAGTGAACTAGGTGCTTGGACGTCTAGGGGAAGAGACAAGGAAAATCAAGCCTAAGCCAGGCAGAACGATGAATCCACACCAACCAGTCGCCGCTTTAGGCACGCCCGGAAACCATCCACTGCAGGAACTCAACTGTCATGTCCAGTATTGCTTGACCTTTGACCCTGTGTGACCCAAAAAGCTCTAGCACAGGGGGAGGAATATCCTCCATCGTCCAAATCAGAGGACAGGCTAGCTCTCACCAAACTCACTCTCACTATAGAGAGGATTCAAGACTGCCGGCTATGGTGAAAAGGGCCAGCATCCCCACGTAACAAAGGGCACCAAAACACACTTTAGAGCACGCGAAAAAAGAGCGACGTGAACCATCCACGAGGGTGGGTCCATCCCACCCAACCCGGTGCGGGAGGATGTGGCTGCGATGAGCTAAACATATACAGAAACTACAACCACGAACGAGGAAGGCAAAATAAGGCAGCGGCGAGTGCAAAAAAAATAAAAGGAGAAAGGGCCCGAGAAGCAAAAAAAGCCTGCAACGGGGACCGACCCCACAAAGAACCCGCGGGACGTTTCCAGTAGGTGACACCCAGCGAGGGTGGGATACACCAAAAAACGAGGAAACGACGCACTACCAAGCTCATGATGAAGGCGGTGTCCAGTGGGTGACAGTTCAGTTGACGGACCCACAGGGCGTGGAGAACGGAAAATAAAAAAAGGGCCCGGAAGGTCACAATTATAATATCAACAGAGGGTATAACAATTAGACGGGGAGGAGTTACCCATAAGTTGTAGTTCATGATGTTTTAAAATATTATAAATAGTGCATGTGAGACCTCTATGGCAGTAACCGGCCTAGGCAGGGCATAAGAAATGGATAACTCAAACTCACCAACGCGAGTGCGAAGCTCAAAAGCAGGCATTGATCAACCGGAGGCTCGCATAGGACAGAGGTATGAGCCCAAGCGGGTCGGAGTCTAGCGGGTGCCGGTAGTAAGGAAAGGGGAAAGGAGGAGTAGACTCAAGAGAAATTAAGGGGAATTACACGACTGAGGTCCTCGAAGGCGCCTCAGGCCCCACACGCTAACTACCTCCGGGAAGTAGAGTCATACATGAGGCCAATAAACAGAAGTGTTCCGGAGACAGGTACGTTATGACCATTTGTAAATATTGTGTGAGTGCTCAACCGGGGTCCACAAAATAACAATCTGGGTTATCAGTTTCCGGCTTGGGGTTAACTAGTTGATATAGACAGTCAGTGGTCGAGTAATGTTAGTAAAAGAAGTGACATGCCGCATGCTCGCGGTAATCCCAACAGTGATTAAGGTTCACAGAACACCGCTAGGGGCGGGGCCAGCCAGCAAGGGAAACCCCCCGAAGGCGCCAGTGAGGTCGGTGAACAAACTGGAAAGCCCTCATGATCAGAGAAGAAGCCAGCACATATTGAACTAAAATGTGGACGGCGGAACCTACCCGTCGGCCAGTAACAATTCTCAGACGCATGCGTGGAATAGGAATGTGAAGGCAGAAAATAGGTTGTTGTTTCAGGATTGTGGACCGTATCCGTCAGAATGAAGTTGCAGAGATGTGATATTAACTGCTGGTAGGCCTACCACAAATGAAAGGCAGCCCTGGAAGGGCGGTGTTTTTGTTCCCCATCATGGTGTCCACCGCGGGTGAGAGAAACACGTAGAACAGTATTACGGAAGTTCGGTGAAACTGTGCCATCCGCAGGCATGCAGGGTGACCAAAGTCCAGGGACCAGTATTCAAGGCAGCGGGCTGAGGATATTTACGATGCCAACAGAGGGGTCGTGTGTGAGAGTGTATATAAATGGACACACCACCCGATAGCAGGTCGATAAGGGTAAGTGAGAGCTCATCACCTTCCATCCCACCGGGGAGGAGGGCCGCGGCAGGAACAAAACTGGAAGCCCCGACCCAAGGAGAGGGGACCAAGGGAAGAGGCCCAGGGCGGGCGGGAGGGAAAGGAAAGGCGGATATGAGGTACAGAAAAGGGTAATAATTGATAGAACTGGACGTGGTGTTCACTGTTTGAGTCGCACTACAATGTTCGTAGCCAGATCGGGACGCATATACAGAAAGCACTCAACTGCAGTGGATATAATGGTAGCCTTCCGCAGCTCACAAGGGAGCAGCAAAAAATGATACGAACCCATAATAACTGGGTCTCTGGCAAAGCTGTGTGCTGAGATCGTAACGGTGTGGGGGTGCATTAAACAAATGCATTTAAACGAAATGAGGGAAGCTCCCAGGATAACAATGGCTGATGCCACGCTCGGCCAGCGGTGATAGCATGCGTAGGAACATCACACTAAGAATAGAAACATAGGGCCGAGGTAGTGGCCGGGCGCTAACCAAAGCCACAAAGAAGCTGTGCGTGAGGATTTGGATTCGGAAACGAAATCGACCTATGTTGTCCTCGCAAGAGAGCGGCGCGGGGTAATGTTGGTATGTTCCATAGCAGATTGCCGAATCACATGAAGCAGTGCGGTGTGAACCTAAATTGTGAACTGTTGACTTCCTGATGCAAGACGAACGGGGATGGTTGACACGCAGGTGCGATGATTATCAAAGCAATGACAGTGGGCCAAGAACAAAACTCTAGCGGGGGTGGTGGGAAGGGAGGAACGACAAGAGCGAGAGGGGGGGCGAAACGGTGGACCTACCATAAGACTCACGCTCAAGAAAATCCGCACTGCGACCAAGGCAATATTGAGGCGATGTGCGCGAGAAGACGGTGGAACAATGATGATCACGCAGATGGATTGACTGACAAAATTTGTGGAGCTAGCTGGGGCAGTGGGTGAGATGCACGTTGGATTAGATTACAGCGAAGGCCTCGGCAGAGGAGTCAACGTAGTGGAAAGTCAAAATTAGTGGCGCAGCGCACACGACACATAGCTTGTTTGTATTTGACATAATCATGTAATCTACATGCAATTCCTAGGCACCTCGAACCCGTACACCCGCACAGCCACCCCGAACCCCCCATGTGCATCTTGCCCATGCATAGTGGTCTAAGTGCGACGTATTCGAAACAGTCTTTGTTTGGGTGTGATTCTATTTGAATTTAGGGCGGACATTGTATCAGCTGGGGTTCAGTGTGATCTTTGCTCGATTCTATCCACCTGTGATCATTTATCCAGTGGCTGCACTGTATCTTGTATCTAGTAGGTAATTACACGGTTATATCTTGTACAGAGCAAACTATAAGACTGTTTGCATAGAGCGACATTAACGACCCACAACAAGGCTTTTGTTTTTAGCCCCACACACGCAGGGTGGGCCTCCGCACGGAGGAAAAGGGAACGGGGGTTTTTAGTAAAACTTTACTAGGACAGTTAAACTTCACATGTAACGTCGGAGTGGGGTAGTGAGCATCCATATAGTGTCCTAGACGAGGGGCGTTATCTGTCAGTTAACTAAACTAACTTTCATGCAAATGGAAGTCGCAAACAAGAGGGGATAATAAAACTTGGAGTCTTTGTGCCACGACCATAAAAATTATAGCCTTTTACAAGTGCACCATCGGGGGGGTGATAACTTAGAATGTTATAACAAAAAAGCACGTGTATACCGCTCATGTCAGCTACGATACCCAAGACAGGTAGCTGATCATCATTTTAATTAAAGCGCATGTAAAAATAAACTAAATAAGAATAACAAAATGAGTTGTGTTGTTGCAGATTGCGGATACACGTGTAGGGACCAACCAATAGAGCCATAAAAAAATGGGAGGGCGGCTGGTAAGGGGAGTGACCTGAATCCAAAATAATTGAAATTGCAATATAAGTTTTGGATAAAGAGGACGTGCAAGGTAAGGAATTGTGAGTCCATATAGCAAAAGTCTTTTTGTGAAGGGTGGAAAACCAGAAAACAACAAGCTAACGCGAGACCAAATAGACCCTCTTCCTTACGGGAGTTCGTAAAGTTATGGGAGCCCGATATAACCCTAACGGAATGTTTGGAGGAGCGGTCTCCGCAGATCCAGTAGAACAGTGACTCCCCTACACACCGGCCGGGTCGACACATAGAACTAAAGGCCTACGTAGATTACCGGGTACGATTGGCGTGTAGGAGGGCCACTGGAAATGCAAAGTGTTTATAATCGTGGTTACCGCACTACAGATACGATAGTGAAAGACTGATGTTTAACAGGCAACCGGCATATAAGGTAATCTGTCTTGCTTAATCGTGTCCCAGGCATAGTCGACATTTAATAGCCAAGAAGTCCGATCGAACCGGAGAACCGATCCGATAAGAAGCCAGCCGTACCTCATATTAAGTGAGCCGGATCAGTCACGTGAAAGCCCGAAACCCAAAGCCAAACGCGAAAAAAACAAAGACGGAGCGCACGGCCCACGCGGGCCCTCCAAAGCACTAAGGATGGTGAGAAATACAAAGCTGACTTAACATTAAATAGAAGCTATAGCGAGCACTGAAAGACATTGAAGGTCACTATGTGGAGCGATTTGACCGTGAACAGCACTTGTACCAAAAAAACGCCGAACCTACCCGGAAGTTAAGACGGCGTGCGCGTCAAACGGAAAAGAAGAGAATCATATATTGTCACTATCATTTGGAAGTAGGAAGACTATTCCTCCGTGAGGGAATAATCACGACCCAGAGCTGACGACCGATTAGCGAAGTTGTTACCACGATCAACCCAACCGAACCGAGACTAAAGGATCAAAAAAAGGGCAGTAATCTTATTTTGGCAAGTCGACGGAATACCGAACATCACGGTCAACATTATCGTGATGCGAATACTCCATGATGACTGAGATTTAATCACGAAGATTAACTTTAATGTTAATTAACAAATTTAACGGATTAGTAAGGCGTCCACTGGATCACACACACCATGTACTCGTAATATAGACACAGTACGTTCTGGGTTAAGATTTCAATTCGTCAACGCAATTGTAACAATAGACTAGTAGTAAGATTAAATATATGGCACATCGTTCACTTGTAAAGAAAAAACATCATCCATAATACACCACTACACTCTTGCTCACCACTATATCGAAATGGATTTAAGAAAGGTGCCACGTCAAGAGCAAGGTGGTGTACCCGACCAAGGAGGGCCTGAGTTTAGACTAGTATGCCATAATATACGGATGGGATAAGAAATGGCGGTGCTCCAAATTGTTAGGTAAAGCGGCGTAAAAGAAACAAAAGTATCTGTCATCTTCAGAGCAATATTTTCTTCATATGAATAGCTGGATGGTGGGAGCAGGAAAGTAATATTGGGCGTACTAAATGACCCGGAAAAGAGATTGGGGAGAGCGGGGCTGGTTGTTAGGAAACAGGGGGAGAGCAAAGACAAAATCAGGCGCGGCGAAGGGTAGCAGAAAAGAAAGGGTGGCGCCAAGCAGGAAGAGTAGCTGGCTAGATGAAAAGCAGGTGAAAGCCTATAATCTAGCAGGGCGCAGAACAAATGGAAACGGAGCATGTGCGGCAACGCCGCACCGCAGAGAGCTATGAGAGAGGTAAGTATGCAGCTGAAAGATGATGAGAGAATATGAAGAGAAGGGACGAGAGAAGAGAGAAAGAGATGACATCAGCGGAGAGGATACTTATAGTCATAAACGAGAGAGATGCCGACAAGAAGGAGAATACGAGAGTAGGGTAGAAGAGTACGATGCTATATAGATAGACAATGAGAGGAGTGGAGAGATGAGTGGGGTGACATATAGGACCTCACGAAAGGTGGCGAACACAAGCAAATCAGGGGAGGAGCAGAGCGGCGGAGGTAGGGCATAAAGTACCTGACACGGGCTGGGGTAAACGCAAACGTAGGAGGACCAAGTGGGTGGGAATCAATAAAACCCAAAAGAAAGAGCAGATTCGGAGACCAAGGAGGTATATGCAATGACTCACGGAAAGATAATCGCCATTGTACGATCAGAAAGTATAAAAGGTAGCAGGGCAGGGAGAGAGCGCAGCAAGAGCACAGAGATGAAACAAAGCCGCAAAATCCAACCCAGCTGCGGGGCTCACACCCCCTCCCCCCGCGGCAGTCGAAGGACTCGCCAAAAGGCGAGGGTTCAGGGAGGCTAAGGGGTCCCAAAATCAGGAAGTGCGAGGATGAGAAATAGGAAAAAAACAGTACAGGTCGCACAATCATAAGGCCGATAGAGAAGAAAAAAACAAATAACCGAAAAAGATCGCAAAAAGCAAAAAACCCAAATCGTCGCCATCAAGCCAAAAAAAACATAAAAAAACAAAAAGCCAAAAGACAATGAGAGACAAATGAGCACATACAGACTTCTACACCCGATCTCCTCCACAAAAGCGAAGTAGGATCTTTCTCCCATGTAATATGTATAAACGTGTTATATTTAATTTATG
>CAJDSM010033107.1:1506-16386 GCA_903981925.1 Ostrea lurida
GTTTCCTGATGCTGCTGCGTCGGTGCATATGAGAGAGAAGGTGTGAAAGTTGCAATGCAAAAAAAAAAAAAAAATAAAAAAAAAATACAACCCCCCAAAAAAAAAAAAAACAACAACCAAACCACACACACACCCAAAAAAACCCTCAAACAATCCCACAACTTGTGCATTTATTTTCTTTGACTTTTCATTTATTGTAGAGAGTGGGAAAAAATTCTCCATGACAAGACGTATTATCCAAAAAGCCCTTGACGTTTTGACTTCTAAATACAGTTACAGTAACATACTTCTAAATGCACACTGATTGATTTATTTCCTAAATGCAGATAGATAGGTTTGGACAATGAATAGATTTCGAAATAAAAGACGTTTGTTGATGCCATAAACCTACATGTAATGCGTTTCGCGATGGAATGTATCTTTAAATTCAATACTTTTGGCGAAGAAGGCAGAAAGTGGCGTCTATAAATAGCCCCTGGCGCATGAGGGGAATCCTTAAATAATGTATATAACTCGGACGCAACTGTCTAGATTTAGGTTTGAAAGAGCGTAAAACAACGAATTCTAAATAGGAATTTGATTTCACTTACATTTATGACACAGTACTGTAGTAATAAAATTCAGTTTTATACAGACAATACCACCATTGGATTTGAAATGAACACGTGACTATTACTTGATTTTTCTTCTGAATATGCATGGGAAATGACCGAGTGACATACAGTTGTTTGTAAACACTGAATTCTAAATAAAGCAGATGTGCATGTATTACATACCGAACAGCCTCATACATGTCTGCATTAGCACATTTATATTTGATATAATTGCATCACAATTAATAGAGATAAAAATTTTCAATATCCAGATATATTCGACATTCAACGTTATGAGTTACATGTGCCTAAATGGGATACCGGAAGTGACGTTGTTCATAGCGACGGAGCCAAAGTTGAGAATGAGCTGATAACTACCGAATATTCTGAGTTATACGCGTCAGTGATTAATGCCATAGCTATTCTAATTACTGGACCAGGAAGCATTTCGGGGTGGGTGACGATAAAAGCAGAATTTCATAGCAAATTTGAATCGACAATTTGAATAAAAATTCGTTTCATTCCTTCGGTGCCTGTGCTTTGAAAAATGCTGATTCTCAAACTTTTGATTGAGTTCAATATTCGCGTAAAATCTTTCCGTACAATAAACAAGCGATAAAGCTAAATGGCTACGAATGTCCATAGACATGAGTGCTCATTAACACGGCAAAATTCTACTGAAAAACTTTGACCACAATTGACGCGCGGGCGCGCCGAATACAAACATGTACAACAAGTCTAAGTAGTATACATTTGTATTTTTTTTTAACTAAATACGAGTCATGCAACGTACCTCTGACGCAGTAAATTTGATGGCTGGATAATCGGACGCATTTCTCGCCTGCTAGACTTGAGTTACTTAGTGACTGACCCTGCGTCACCTAGAAACAAACAAGTGCAACCTGAGAGATATGAATGCAGTATGTACCTATACAAATTGAAAATACACGACTGACTGATTGATTTGATGTTGGTTATGCGTCAACTCTCGAATTTGCCACTCATATTGAGATGTCAACAGCTGTAGACATACAGTAAAAATACAGTAAAATATCTGTATCTCGAATATGGTTTATCTTGAATACCCCGCTTATGTCGAAGTCGACTGCCGGTCCCGGCCGTTTTCCCTATATAAATGATTGAAAAAACTCCTGATATATCGAACACGGTAATCTCGAATACCCCGCTTATGTCGAAGTATTTTCAAGGTCTTATGCCGGATTTCACCTGTTTTTATCTCGAAGTACAGTCGATTTTCTGGTCTGCTTTCTATACCTGGCTTCGTTAAGTCGCAAAGTCACACCTGTGGCTGTAGAAACTAATGATAATTGATGACTAGTACGCCATGCTTGCGTTTTCCAGGTAGACATGGGTCGCGATAATTGGTTTAACATCTTGAATAATATCGATGTAGGTTTCAGTCTACCGCTAATAGTAACATGACGTAACCATTAATTTTCATCAATTTTGAAACACATTGTGAATTCGATGGGATGTTTATAGATATTAAAACCCCCCAGAATATGTTTGTCCTTGAAATTCGAAAATATTAATTGCATTGAACTATAAGAGAAAACAAATGGGTTGTTGTTTATATGTAAAACCCATACGATGCATCAAATATCCTCCGTTCCCGCCCCCCCCCCCCCCCCATGTTCAGATCGAGTTTTGTTTATCTCGAACACCTGATATCTCGAAGTTTTTTCGAAGTCCTTTGGACTTGGGATAGAGGTATTTTACCGTAGTATATTGAGCCCTATATTAAGCGCACAGGGCTGTGGCAGTGAAGTTCCTTAACGTACCGACGCCTGCAACGACACGAGACCCGGCACGAAATCTCCATTTTTGAGACCGTTTCACTTTTAAATGCAGAGCGTTTAGCAAAGAATGTTCACGTTTTAGGTTTGACGTGGCCAAGCAATGACTAGGGCTTGAACGCACAGCCTCCCTGTTACCAAGGGAATGCTTTTAACACTGAGTTTCGGCGACTGGTTGTACGAGGAAGGGGGGGGGAGCGTATCCGTCTAGAATTATCAATCTGGTATTAAGTTGAAATACAGACAATCTACAAATACAACGTGAGTCTCACCCAACAGAAACTGTAATCGGGTGGAAAACGATAGAAATGGAACATAAACATCATAAAACATAACTTTTATAGGAAAAACCTGCAAAGATAACGAACAGTGATCAATCTCTCAAGTCCAAAACAGAATACAAAACAAGAGTTGGGCAAAACATGGATCCCTCGATACACCATAGGTGGGATCAGGTGCCTTAGAGGAGTAAGCATCCCATGTCGACCGGTCACACTCGCCATGAGCCCATTGTCTTGATCAGGTAAACGGAGTAACCCGTAGTCAAAATCCTTGCATAAAAAATAATCTTAACTTGTTATGAAACACATCAGTAACCAACGTTAGAAAGTTAGGTTTCGTTGACAAATACAAGCAAATCCGAGGATTTGAATATGTCAATATAAGCGGATACATCTCAATCTACATATCAAAATTTATATATTACATGTACATATATTAAAAGAAACCAATATTAAAGGGGTGATGCCCACATATGGCAGCGAATTGTAAAGAAAGAAAGATTTTGTCACAACTAACAACTAAAATGTTATACCCATGTGAAATATTAAAGCTTTGTTCCAAACGTTCACAAATTAAAGGGGTTTTTTTCTGTGAAAAATTGGTTAAACTCCAAGATGAAGGCGATGAGGTCAAAACTTTTGGTAAAAAAGAAAAGTCTTATCACATGATATACACATGTGAAATACATATGATACGAAAGCCACAAGTATTCAAAAATATAGTATAATTAAAGTGCTTTGGACAGACCAAAAACTATTATTTAGCCCCCCCCCCTCCGATTACGAAGCTTAAAATTCAAATTCGTGTTGTTTTTGACCACTTCTAAGGTATTTCACAACATTGTGGTAATTCAGGTTTCCATTTCGAATACAGACAAAGGAAGCCAGGGTCAGAAGAGATTTATTATTTTTTATTTTTATGAGTTCAAAATTATCCTTTATAACACTTACGTCATTAAGTCTAATTCTAACGTATCCCATAACTGGTTCCGTTCTCTCAACGGAAGTGACGATTTCGCACAGGAAGTGGGTTTTCCTGTAATTCACGCCCCCGCAGACGGCGGGTCTGGTTAGACATTCCCGGACGCACTGCTGTAGCCCCACCATGGTAACCATGGAAACAACAGGACCGATATATCTCTCTCCGTGAACTGAATTGTAATTTGTACATCCTCCATCCAAAACTACAGCATTCAAGATCAGCAATATCCAGTAGAGCATCCTTAATATGCATGTTAGGTAATCTGCGTTACGTAATCTTAACATGGTTTTCGGGTCTCAATTCTGCGAAAAGGTCAATTTTCTAATTTTTGGCATCAGAATTCCTTTTTACCACAAGTGTATAAGTCCATTTGATGTTTCGGATAAATATTCCAAATTCCGTCAACATGTACAATACCCTTTGTGTTGTTGAAGTCCTAGATGTTATCAAAATTTCGTCAACAAGCTATATATCCTTTGTAAGGAGCAATTTGACGTCCTAGAGTTTATCCAAAGTCCGTCAACAAGCTATATTAGCCTTTGTATGGGACACTTTGGCGTTCTAGCGTCTATCCAAAGTCCGTTAACAAGCTATGTATCCTTTGCGAGGGGGATTTTTACGTCCTAGAATTTATCCGTCAACAAGGTATAATATCCTCTGTGTTCGGCATTTTGACGTCCTAGAGTGCATTTAATGAAATCATTGCTGAATAATGGACACTTACCCTCGATATCTATATCTAATTTTTTGAGCTGTTTCGGAAGATGGTTAACAATAGAGCGTGATCGATTTACTGAGTTTAATCATCAGTTGGAAATATATGCATCATTTGAGATGAAAGATTCTTGTAATTATCTCGTACGTTTACTACTTGGTGTGAATGAAGTATGTGATTAAAGTATCATATGGAAAGAATAAAAGGAAAGGCCGTCAGGGGTTTTAAATCTTATGCACACACGCACGTACTTTAATTAATTGTTTTCATCTTCACAAAATACAAATAGATCGTGTGTGAATAATTCTATTCAAAATATATGTTCAAACATTGTTACCTTTGACGATAGTGATAAAGTTCATAAAGAAAATGTAGGGAAATATACAGGTGTCCGATGTTGTCATTTTGATCTCAGTTGTTGTGAACAAATAATCACAGAAAAAAAACCCCCATGTCTCGCAAAACTATAGAAAAATAAACGGTCTTAAAGAATATTGGAAAAAAAAACTATCCAAAATTTAAAGTTTTACTCAAAGCTTTTTTGTTCAGCTTGATGGCCAAACTTCTCTTGGATACAGTCATTCCTACGCAAGATACAACGTGCTTTTAACGCAGGTTACAACCACCCCTTCTGGCACGTTACTATGGTCAGTGCAGATGTCAGCGAGGAGGGGTTAGAAAGTCTTATATTTCTTTTTCAAAAATGCGTCAAAGACAGAAATGGCCGGGTTGCTGTAAATATGTTGATTTCTATTTTGTAGAATGAAGTACATGAATAAAATTTCACCAAACTTTCTATATTGGCCTTATAGGATGCTTATATTAAATACTAACAATAAAAAAAAATCAGCAATTAACATACATGTAATAAAATAAATCATGAATAACATGGGTCATTACTAGTATTCAAAAATTTGTACTAGTATGAATACTAATGCTGAAAATATTCGGTAAACAGGAAGTAGGGTGTCAGACAGGTCTGACATCGGATCCCACGATATGGGACCACCCGCTGATGATGTATATCAAAGGTCATGAGCCTACGATAATTAATTGCTGAGTAAAGTGTTACGAAAATTTGCACTATCAAGAATAAAACTGGAAAATATTCTAAGTGGGTAAACAGGAAGTAGGTGTCAGACAGGTCTGAAATCGGATCCCACGATATGGGATCACTCGCTGATGATAAATGTTAAATACAAATTGGTAACTCGTCATGCTCATTGTTTTTAAAAGTCCGTTAACATGGTTAAGCTGGATACAGCTGACACCTGATATGCTGCAGTGAAAAATCTTTCAACGCTCTACTTTTACATTGGTAAAGGGAAACCTCATTCTAGTACGAGTTCTCCCCTTTAATCTATTTTAACACAGACAGAGGTCAATTATTCTTGTTGTCATATATATTAGATTAGACAAGTGCAAAAAAGGCAATACAAACATTGCACTGAGTTCCTTAATACATTTCGTATTTGAATATAGAAGCAAGGTAACAAAAATTTTGCATTTGCATCCAGGAAATGAAAGAGAGAGAATGACGTTTATGATCAGCTACATAAACATCACAGACTAGCTTTTGAATTTCACTCCACTCCACTCCGCTCCATTCCATTCCACTCAGCTTTTTACCCCAAGCCTTATCACGACACTGCTGATGTTGAATCTGAGACCCGTATACGTAACAACAAGGATTTTCGAGGAATCGGGGTCTGTTTACGAAATTCTCACCGTCATGGTAGTGGTGTCCGTGAAATTGCATTGTGATATTGAATCTGCAATTCACAACACATATTCTGTTTTTATAGATTATTACCAGCATGCTCTTTGAAGGGAAAGTACTGTCAAAATTGAGCACAAAAATCATGTTATTTGCCAAATAGATAATCAATTAAAAAAATATAACCCTGTTGTCAATGAAATTCTGAAACCTGGAGATATTTGAGCTAGACAAAAAGGTTTCCTCAGTTGATAACTTATTTGCCAGAATTCTGAATCTCGCTGTGGGTCGATTCCTCGAGGAAATCAACATTATCCATTGAAAAGAATGGATAATTGATTATTGATATTTAAAATGCATAACTCAATTCATGAATTACAATGAATAGTGAATAAATCATGCTTCCTTTCATTAACTTTAAAACATTACCCTATAAAAGAAAGATTGAATTGATAATGAATGGGAATTTCAGTGGTTTAACCCTCATTGGTAATTAAATTCAAAATATTTAATGTGACTTTAAATTCCGTTGTATCAACGATCGTCACATTAACGTGACATTAAAGTTCTCAATTTTAATGAAGGTTTGGGCATTAAATATAGCAGCTCACCTAATGGCTGGACGCTTGAGTCTGTGATGAAGCTATTGGGGTCACCGGGAGTGTTTTTCACTCAAAAATAAGACCGACTAGGAAATTTGGATACATGTGATATTGTTTCCGTAGACGACAGAGTTATAGTTGAAACCTAATTTCTGTGGACATATTCGGTCTTTCTTGCCCCCTCGTTTCTGTCCAGGTTTTCATAAAGTATGTGGGAAATCAGACGCACCTCGATTCGATTTTATTTCAGGTTATATGCGATGCAAATCGCTAGAAAATGTACTTAAATCAGTCCAGAAATTATTCATCTTTAAGTAAATCCAACTAAAGCCACTCAGTTCTAAACAAAATCAGCTATAATCGTCGTCATTTCAACTCATACATCTTTTCCACTGTTAAAATTCGCATCCATGATAAACAAGATTCATGTATTACTTATAATCTCATATATTGATTTTGAAAAAAATCAATTAGATGTACAAACAAACCCTTTGTATATATTTTTCTGCCCAAATAACAATTTAAACAATGTGTGTCCCTTCCACAGATAAAATCAATTTGACTACTTCAATATTTCATATGCAAGCATTTCTCTATTAGTCTCTAAGGATTATATGACAGACATAGCCTGTTTACATTACACATAATCAAGATTATTTGATGCATATCAAATAGCCCGACCACAGTTAATCAAGATTGGCCGACTCGCTTTGTTCACGAATCAAACCAAGTACAAGTTATCCCAATGTATACACTTCGGTAATACACATCATACCTAACGTGGAACGCATGAACTATACAATATCCGAAAATCTCGCCAAGAACACATTGTGAAAAATACCCACACACCCAACCTATCAACTTCAATGTTTTATTCATGTATTGCTGCTGCTTTTTTTTTTTTCTATTTTCAGATTTCCTTTTTCAGATGTCCTGCCAAACTGTCTCTCTGGGATACAGCCAACCTATTAGAAATCTAGCTATTGCATTTGTAGAACCCAAATTGGGAAACGGTTTTATTTATCACTTCCTTTGAAGGAGGTTGCGGTCGGGGGAGTGCGTCGTGGAAACTGATCACTAATTAAGCGCCCCCCCCCCCACCTGCTAATAAAGCAGGAGGCCAAGTACATATATATACCCAACCTCAATCATTGACCAAGGGTAAGTACTTTAATGAATGTTATTTCTTGAACAAGTCGGTCTGTTTATCTAGTGGGGCTCACAGCTATTTCTGCTGGGGCCATATCCATCTCCTACTAATGGAGGGGATGTCACAGAGAATAGAGAAGCTCTCTGGCAGTATACGGTCAACTTTTTAAAAATCTTACATTTTCATTAAATTGTAAACTCTAATTTGGGGAAATCTTTATTCGTCGCATCTTTCAAGGGGGTTGCAGACTGGGGAGTGCATTGGGGTAGCTGATCACTATTTCTGCGCTAAAATCGGCTCTCGTCCCACTTGCTACTAAAGCAGGCGGCAAGTACATTATGAATACCCGACCTCGTAAATAGGTCAGTGGTCTGTATATTTCTTGAATAAGTCAGTGAAGTAAAATGAAGTTGATTTAGTGGGGCTTACGGCTAGTGCATAGCTGGTGCCACATCCACCTCCCAAATAAGGGAGGGGATGCTACCGGCTGATGAAGGCTCGGTACTTCTTTTTAAACCAGGTACATGTAGCACTAAGGAGACTAATGAGATGTGCAGAGATCTCTACCTTACCTAGGACGTGTTCAATGTACAGGCCTGGGCACCTATGTCCACATAGCCCCCCTGTGTTCCCCTACGCTGTAGTTAAACTGGTGCACTGGTTGGGCGCCTCCCCAGTTCCCTACAAAGAAAATTTGCATGCGACCTTTTCCACCACATATGTAAGTTTATCTTGTGCTACATCAAATAAAGATTTAAGCTTATATAAATCTTGTCTATTTGTGAAGCCAGCAGCTTACCGGAATTACAGGGCAGTCAGCTCAGGCTGGACATACCTACCGGCGAAGTCTATATCAGTAATTTCACAACTTAATCAGGTCAAGGACTCTACTAGTTGATCTGCAATGCTGGAGGTCAGATGTCTAGTCATCTGGGTGTATTGTATATTTGCGTTTCTTGACCCTCGTATTCCACATAGTCAAAATTAGATGCCCAAGCCTGCTGGCAGATCCAGGTCATCTTGGATTAATGTATTTATAATTCAGCGATGATATGTATATTTGTTTGTTCTAAACAAAATGTTTGCTTAAACTATAAGACAAGATATATTTAAAATGATGTGGTCTTGCCTTTGTTTCTTGCCTAGTCGCGGTAGCTCAGTGGTAGAGCGTTCTCTTCGTAATTTGGATGTCGTGAGTTCGAATCCTGCCTTTATCATAGCGTCAATATTTGGCATTTAAAAGCGAGGTTCACGGACTTGTCGGATTTCACCTTATAAACGGAAGTCCCGTGTTACGACAGACGGTGACACGGTAAAAAAATTATTTACCCTTCTTTAAAGCGTTGAAAAAGAACTAAATTTATCTTTATGGAAAGGAGAGTTCTATTTGAGGGTTTTTAAGCTGTTTTTTCCCGCGTTTCAAAGGAATTACCATCATTATTACAATGGCTCATTCTCCCTTAAAGGGGCATGGACACGTGCTGAGCTAAAATGTTTGCATTTTTAATGTTTAAAATGCTTAACTAAGTTATTCTTGATGGTCAGCAAAAATTTGAATCGTCATTTGTTGAGTTACAAGTGAGGTACAGCACTCAAATCTTTTGTTAGGTAAATATGGTTCCTGTCATGTTTTTGATTACATATATTGAATATGCTAGTAAACAGGTTTTTTTTCAAATTACAAGCCTATTCTGAACACAGTTAAACAGTTTCTAGTGTTTCTTGCATCTCATTTTGTTTTAAACACGGTATTTTTTGTGTAGTAATCTCTATGTAAACAAAAACAAGGCACGAGCCTTGTTTACATAAGAAAGAACTGTGAGCTCTGTATCTAACTTGCAACTTAACATATAGCGTTCAAATTTTTGCTGACCATTAGAAATAACTTTATTAATAAGCATTCTGAATATTCAGAATGCAAATATAAAATTAAACTCAAAACGTGTTCACGTCCCTTTAATGTTGGAGTCATAAACTAAATACCCCCCTCTCCAAATGTTGTTAGACCTTTCCATGGACCAGCATCTTACCAAGTGCCAGTCGTTCAGTATACATCTGAACCAGTATTGAATGGTGTCATTGGTTCATCTGCTGCTGCTTCCGCATCTAGCGCCAACATGGGACTTGGAATCGGAGGTTTTATTGCACTTCAACTTACAAATCACATCGACAGTTCCATGTTTAATTCCATCTTAACCGGACAAAACCCCGGTGCCGCCTCTGCAGCTGCTTCTAGCGCGAACTTGAGATCAGGAATCGGGATGGAAGGTGCTATTGGACCTCAAATCCCAGGTCACCTTAATGATCTTCTAATTCAGCCTTTCCACGGTGTACCATACCTTGTTGGTCCCGTCATCGGACAAAACCCTGGAGCTGCAGCTTCCGCTGCCGGTATTACTACTTCTAATGGTCCCACTTCTGCGTTCGCTGCTGCCTCTGAATCCCAAGGATTTGTTGACGGTGGCATTTTGTAAAGGAGATAACAAAGACTTATCAACTCCAACATTGCACCTGGGAGAAAGGTAAGATTTAATAAATGATCATGTCGTACGTTTTCAACTATGTTTGAATAAATTACATTGATGATACTCATTTGGATATGAATTAATTTTGTTTTTGTATTTCAGGTGTACTAATGTGGAAAAATCTTAGAGTTGACTGTAATAGACACACAAAAGGTTGATTTTATTGTTATTATAGTAAAGTATGGTATAATATAACTGTTTTTCGATACATTTAAATTATCTTAAATATCTGTATGCCAATTTAGATATCTTACAATTTGATCGGATACTATGAAATATTTTCATTAATCAAATGATACGTGAATATACATTTTCATTTGACTTGCATGATTTATCACCTAAGACATATTGATCCATTGTTACACCTTGCCAGTTCTTTTCTATATCACGAGAGTAAATGATAAAAATAAGCTCACAGCTATTTAAGAGAATACAGAAATCGTAAAAACTTAGATATCAATTGAAAACAATTTCCTTTTATGAAACAGATAAAATACTCTCATGAATAATCATATCATATTGCAGGGGTCCGTGTTTGCCCAACTCTTGTTATTTGGGACTTACGAGATCGATCACTGTTCGTTATCTTTGCATTTGATACTATGGATAACCTCTGCTGTATCCAGGGGTCCGTGTTTGCTGAACTCTTATTTTGCATTCCACATAGGATTTATGAGATTGACCTGCCATTGAGTCAGATGCTGTCTGATGTGTTTCATAGCCATTGCTAAGCCGTTTTTCACACACTGATTTGTCTGAGGATTGTTCCGTTTACCTGATCAAGACTATGGGATCACGGTTGGTGTAACCGCTCAACAGGGGATGTTTACTCCTCTTTAGGCACCTGATCCCACCTCTGGTGTGTCCAGGGATCCGTCTTTGCCCAACTCTTGTTTTTGTATTCTATTTGGGACTTACGAGATTGATCACTGTTCGTTATCTTTGCCTTTACATTCATAACTGTTCGTTATCTTTACATTTTCATAGTAGTGGCGGGTGTCGAGAGGCGCTTTTCACAAAAATGTGGTGTCACCCTGTAGTTTAATAATGGATGTCGTTTTTATAAAATTACTTCAGATTCTTGCGTTATTAAGTAGAATGATGCATGATAAATGGAAGGGGTTTGGAAATTTTGTGATGCGATCTTTAAACTTGGTCATCTTCAGTCATGCTGGATCTAGATTAGAATAGGTCTTCAGTACTCATTGCTTGTCGTAAGAGGCGACTAAATGCGACAGTCCTTCACTGATGGCCCAGTGTCATAGCAGGTGTGGCACGAGAAGGACCCCTTTTCGCTCAAAGACTGTAAACGCAGATGATAGCCGTAAAATTTGCAGCCATTCACCTAAAATGATGACAACTCAATATTAGTGAAGAGTTCTGGAGCGGGATGCTAAACAATATACAACTAACCATCCATCCTTCCACTGCATGTATTCCTCCAATGAAATGTAGAAAATTGACTATAACCTCTTAATAACTATATGATAAAAGTACCATATGTATAATAAAAATCATCCACATGAATGAGGTTGTAAATAAATTAAAATCATGCATAATTTCAATCAACAATAGTTTTCCAATAAATTAAAATCATGCATATTTCAATCAACAATACCGAGTATTCCCTCCAATGTAAATACTTAGATGTAGATTTTAAAAATGTCTGCATAACTTCTATAACTTTATCATCTGGTAGTTTTTATATATTAGTTCAACCCACGACTCGGGGACATGAACCCACAATGAGTTTTGATACAATTTTATATCCCTAATTTATTCTCCTTCACAGCCAAAACATTTTGCAAAGTCTAAATTTGGTGAATGGTTATGAAGACCTTTGTATAAAAATATTCACTGTCTTATTCAAAACTGCTAAGGAGATGTCATAACGGCCTAGTGTTTATATTTATGATATTTATTTCACAATCTTCTTTATGACATCTTCTTTTCAACTGACAAAGGGGAACATTCCACACGAAGGGGAGAATTATCAATTTCGTCACAAACATTTTCACAAGGATTAGTAGGGACAGTCAATAGAAATAAATACGGATTCCTGGACACGCCAGAGGTGGGATCAGATGGTTAGGAGGAACAAACATCCCCGATGACTGGTATTACTCATCAATTTGATTTGATCTCATTCCCCCCTCTGTCTTGATCAGGGAAATCGTGGTCAAAAGTCCTACGTATAGAACGGTCTAACAGTAAAAAGCTAAGGTTTGTCTTAGTTCTAAAATTCAGGCAGGGTACTGACAAGTTCATGTTACAGAGGTTTTAATTGTCGTTTTTAAAGTCAGCATCTCGCAAATTCTGTGGTGCTCTAATTATTTTAATTTGGAAATGCATATGTACAACTGTCACAGGCATAATATGTACAAAGAAGATAACAGTGATCATAATTCGTACAGGTATAAAGAATACAAAAGTAAGAGAAAAGCAAACACCTGGAATACCAGATGAGGGATCAGGTGCCCAAAAGGAGTAATCTTCCTCTATTCACCGGTTACATTGTCGTGAACCCTTTATCTTAAGCAGATGAGTGTGTAAAGAATGGGCTTAGTACTTGTATGAAACACGTGCGACAGCATTTGATACTGTAACATAAGCTGAAGTTATCACGTTTATCATGAAGGTATGCTGTTACAAAAAATGTAGTTTGCAGTGGACATATATATTCAATAAAACATTCAAATATGACGCAGATATGCAAGACTCTGTTGAGTCATTTATTTCGAGTTCGCCTGGGTACAACGAATCGACATATGAATGAACATGATTGATGTTGATATGCGAAGTATTAAATCCCGTTTACTTTATTTCGACTAAGGGATAATGGTGGGTGTGACTGGTCAGCAAAGGATGTTTATTCCTCCATGGCACCTTATCCTGCCTTCGCTTTTGTCAGAGGTCCATGCCGCCCTACACTCAACTTTGTATATATGGTTTTTTTTAAAAATTATGATTACATTTAATATGTTGTTAACTTCGCAAATTTATATGTAAAATTGGACGCCACAGCAAACGATTGTTTCATGGAGAAGCTTTTGAATAAATTCTGCCTCATAAGAATACAAAAAATTATCAGCTAATAATTGAGCACAATTTGTGTCCATTAAGGTATCAATATACCCCTTCCCTTGCAAATACGAAAGTCAGTTACCATGGTTCACATTGTAGTTAATGCAGATGGTTTCAATGTTGTGATTTCAGTATTAATACATCAGGGGGCCATTCTGCATTGACCAAGTGCCTTTTTGTGGAATTTGGAACTGCAAATGCGAAAAGATGGACAGGTTGAATTCTCGGCGCGTACTTCTACTTTCACTTTAAACGGTAAGTCGAAAATAGCATGTTTCATATTGAATGCAAAATATTTTGAGATAGAATCAAGGAACCATAACCAATTTGGCCTTGTTGGAAAGGTTAGGATTTTGCAAGAACTTGATATATGTCATTATACTGGGAAATTCTTTTTTTTGGAGTGAGATGGGGGTCAAAATTGGTAGTTTTCATCCTTTTTGCAGAAAATTTCCTCTCAGGATGGCAAAGTTGCTTCAGGCAATCTCGACCCATTTCCAGGCAAGCAGCACGTGTGATCATGGACATATAAATTCTTTGTTGTGTCTATTTTCAATAAATAAAGACATTATTTATGAAAATTGGTTGCCATGGTAACAAAAAATTGATCAATTAAAATGTCCTCTCTACCGTGAATTTTCATCCATTTTCTGGTAGTTTGAGACCTAAATCATTGGAAGAAGACTATGCTAATTAAACATGTTGGATAAAACATATAAATTCCGAGTGTACACATCCATGTATTGTTAATCTTTCATTCTGACATTTTCATTTGATTTGTATTCCGTAGTGCCATCATAATATCTTTCAGCATAGGAAAAATCCTATCGCTACAACAGCAGGTACGGAGGGGTCACGCTTACTAACTGGTCATTAGGAAATTTATGCAAATTAATTAAACATATACCTGTCTGTGTAGTTTATTGGAGGAAAAGTTATGAATATATACAAACAATTTGCTAACCTACAAAAATGTATTATTTTCATCATTCACTTTAGTATATAAAAATGGCGAAGTAACAATGTATCAAACGCAATCATAGTCCCAAAAACTACAAAATCGAGTGTAGGGCCAACACGGACCTTCGACAAAAGTGAAGGCAGGATCAGGTGCAATGAGAGGAGTAGGCATCCATGCTGAACCGGTCACACCCGCCGTGAGCTCGTAGTCAAACAAAGTAAACGGGGTTACCCGTCGTCAAATCTAGTACGAAAAATGACAGTCCTAACAAAGGGTATGAAACATATGACTTAGTGATAATATTTGTAATCGCAAACAATGTCATTATAGCGACCTAGAATTTGCGAAATGATGACTTTAAACCAATTCGTTATAACCTGCGACATCAACTTTTTGGTTAGTAGTTGGCCTCGCTTTTAAAAAAATCATCATACGCATGACATGCCCTTGCGT
>CAJDSM010033108.1:11136-29665 GCA_903981925.1 Ostrea lurida
AGCCGCCATCCCATACTCAGTAAGCCACACAACGAGTGGGAGCTGTGATGCTCGACGGCTCTCCACCCGCCTACGTAGGCGAGACTGGACGGGTGATTAGAGGTG
Organism: Ostrea lurida; assembly: GCA_903981925.1. Lineage (NCBI taxonomy): Eukaryota > Metazoa > Mollusca > Bivalvia > Ostreida > Ostreidae > Ostrea > Ostrea lurida. Next base: position 11,242 of record CAJDSM010033108.1, read on the forward strand.
ACAGTCAGAGCGGGCTCCAGGTCGATTGAATCTGGTTTAGCCTCAGGGCCAGCTGCGGTGCCATCTTAATTATCTCTTTCAATTTCGATCCTTATCCTCACTGAGACAAATTTTGACCGCGAGTGAACAAATAAATACATGAAGAAAGTGAGCGCAACAGAATGATATAGTGAGCGAACAGGTAAAGAGAAAGAGATAGAGAAAACACAGGAACAGCATAGATGAAGAACGGAGAGAAGAGAAAGAAAAACGCGGACACAAAAGAGCCCGTCTATCGATTTCATAGGGAGCCAAGCACACTTCACATCACTTTCTTTTTTGACATACAACATATAACTCCGTACACTAGTAATGAGGTATATTTATCTATACTACGTCCCACCCAGCATAACACACACACAGGACGCACATCACACCCATGTCCAGACCATTAATCAGTAGGCTATAAACTTCTAGATAACACACACACTGATTAGGAATCGAACATATACACACACACTCACACACACTTATGAACATTATGCAAAGCTACAGTACTTCACAGCATCTTTGAAAGAGACAAAAGTGTGATTGTCTCTCTGATCTTAAGAGGAACGGATTCATATACGACTCGGGAGATTAAACATAGAAGCGACATCATACAAATTCGCCCCACCTATAATCACGAATAGCCTGTAAGTCTGTTAACACGATCTCTAGCTATCCGAATTTCAAAAGGGAACGTAGCCTTGCTGTCCATCGGCCTCTGTACGGATGCTTCCGTCATAGTACCAGCATCGGACCGCACGCACGCACTTCGCAACCCTTTTAACCCGTAACAAAGAGATTTACAGGCACAGTTCACGCACACACCCACCCTCTAATATAAATGGAACACTACATGCTATGTTGTGCCAAATCATTGATAACCAACCGTGCGTGTTATGGGATCATCAGTTCTCTCCTCACTCGGGCGTTCGAATAATTATGTCTTTGTTAGCCGATTCTTCGCATCTCGCTCGCCCGGCCGGATAGTGGTAATATGTGATGCCCCATCACGTGTCCGTAAAGAAGTCAAAATATTAGAGACAGTAGGGCTATCGCAATACGACCACTATGGGCACAGCGCGCGAATGCCGAGAGTCTGACTGGAACAACCGTATATGTTATGATTTACATTCTTGCACGGTCGGCGGATTCACCACAGATGGCTTGGCTCAATGGGGAGAAGCCCCGATCAAATTATAGTTCAGCACTATGAACAGTCCTTTTTATCCTACGAGATACACACACGACCGAGCCCCTAAATGACCGGTCCTGGCGAGAATCTCAGTCTTAAAACATCTCTTAGTTTGCCTGAGTATCCACTCATAATGCGTGCTGACTCTTCTAGGTTGTTTTGTGTGTATTTCTACTGTCTTGAGTGTCAGAACGGAAGGCAACAAAGGCAACATCACATGTTTATAGTCGAGATTGCCCACAATACGGTTGGCGGCAATTGATATCTCCACCCTCAAGTTCCCCGGTCTGCTAATGATGCATGAAATATTATCCGTCTGGCTTCTCTATCATTTAGTGAATCCACTACAGTCCAAGGGTGTAACTCCGTTTTCTATACCTCTTTCCCAGAGTAATGTCCGAGCATCCTGTCCTAATTCTTCCCAAGCTTTGTACAACCAAATGAAAACGTTCAAATACGATCTAGTTACTGATCAAATCCGTCAAGGATTAGGGCAAAGGGCGGGTTTCCATCGTATCTTTCCCCATGTGATGCTCCTATCTGCTTAGATCTTTCTTAATTCTACTGAGGTCCTGATTTGGGTAATGAAGGGGTTTTCCTCGTATTATCCCCATTAAAAGCAAACGCATTTTCCGACAAAAATACCCACACGATCAGTTTTACGCCCGGCTTCTGTGCCTTGCAAACAGCGATGACCGGTAGGTGATTCTTTACGATTGGCTCCGGAGGAATTGGTGAAAACGTTTTCACTATTCTACATTTTGCTGATTAATCTCGTCTCAAGGGATATTTCTCGCCTGTTTATGTACATCGTGAGTTCGCTGACCTGATGTGGCTGCCCATTATGATTATCTCGGATTTTACGAGCAAATACTTAATGTCGACCTCTTTTCTCACTGGACCCCACATTGACACAACTGGATGAATTGGTAAAATGAACAGACCACATTTCCAAATGAAGCTTTTCGGTTGACGATTTTGGGGCATCAGTTCCAATCCCGCATGTAAAACTGGTCGAGCTCTGTAATTTGTATCCGTGAGAAACAGGGCACGCACTTTCGATCTCACATTAAGTGTGGTTCGGAGAAGAGAGTGTCTCTGAGACATTTTCTCTGCTGGTCTACTCAAACTCGATGTAATGCATCCTCAACCAGCTATGATATCCTTACTGATCCTTGTAGAGGCTTTCTGTTGAAGAGGAAGTTCTATCTACAACCACGACCGCCCAGCCTTCTCTCGCGTATATCATACGGACTATCACGGAACAGACAGGACGCGAGTACATGGACGAACCGCGCCACCAATCGAGCGTTAGGAGTTGCACCAGTTGAGATAATTGCTGCTAACTGTCGAAACCTTTCGTGATCTCACGGCATGAGCTAAGAGCAAGGACGACGTGTTTATTCATGGTGGGCGACAGTCCTATAAAATGGACACAAAGCCAGCAAGACCACAACGTCGATTACGTTCGATGCATTGTCAATTTCACTGTCATACTGCTCAGAGTAGTCAATTCATAATCTCTGACTCTTATGTATGTCAATACTTATTGTAGCAAATAGCTTATACTTCGATTGTAATACTCTGACTATAAATGCAAAACATAATATTGATTAGATATATGCTTATTGGACATCTTGATTTCTCTAATTATTACGTCAACTTATGCGTAACACAGATAAATAAGCATGTTGATACAACATACGCACACAAGACATCATCAATATCCTGGGTGTTCTTTCATGGCGATCTTGGGCTATAGACGCAAGTATCATCTCCAGATTTAGCGCCAGTGTCTGAGCTTAAGTGTTGATATAGTTATCTCCATAGGTCCTGCCGTGAGGGTATATCGACTTTTTCCATATGAGACATGTATTAGAAACAAGGTTTTTGTGACATCTATCACTGAACCAATTGTAGATCTATATCAAGAGTACATGTTTGTAATTATGCATATGAACACTATTCGAGTAGAGCTCGAGGTTATGATAGCTGAGACCAGCCCCTCCGCATAAATAGAGAGATATAAACACACTCAAAACGACTTCAACTACAGATTCCATATATGTACTGGACAAGTTACATAAAATAATACTAACTAACAGGACCTTTTGCGCGTCTTGCGTGTTTTTACAGCGCAGCAATCTTCAATAGGTCAACAGATCATGATGAGATTAATAGAATTGATCTCTAAGAGCAGTAAAAGTTCCACGCGACTCCCTGGCATTCCGATCCGTCAAGGGGGGGCGGTCGAGTTACGGGGCCGGTTGTGTCGTCACGTGGTGAGTCGGGAATGTGTCATGAGAATAGATATACGGAAGCGCGCAGATCGTACTTACCAGGATCGTGGGAGGTGGATTAACGTGAGGAAAGTTGTGGTAGGTCACCATCACATTCCCAACACCATGCTGTCGACGAGTTCTTGGGCGGGGATCAAAAGTGACGCTCACTTAGTTGGAGAGGTGATGTGGCATCGTATATCATCACAGTATATTCTCAGTAAGAGAGACTATGTGATGTATGCGCAGGTTTCGTACTTCAACGCTGTGCTATAAGTAGCTCGCAAGTATTTCATCTAGTAGGCTATCCACTAATTGGTATAAATATTTTTGTTGTACAGCGCCCTGAAGTTTAAGAAATATACTGAAGGCTTGTCCTGTTGCTCATCACATTTTAAAAGTACGAATGCAAATTGTGTGTTGAGTCTTCTCGAACAGACACATGCCTCATCACAGCGACATTAATTAATATAGGTCCCTTTTTTCCTGACCTATAACAGGAGATCGATTAAGAATACTTTCCGAGACGAGCGTTTCTTACATCGGCCTTCATTTATTCTTGATAATCGTTTATTCATATCGTGACCCTGTTATCAAGGTAGACTACACTGTGAAAGTATTTTAGCGGTTAAGAAGTAATATTTCAATAAATTACCATGTTCAGATACCTGGTTTACAGTGCGCCTATCGATCACGGTTGATATCAGTTAGGATCGCTTCCTTTGATTGGAACTGGTATGAAAATCCTTGCGAAGGAGTTATCTGTGGTATAGTTGAGGAGACCTATCTCGCCGGAACGCAGAAACTCGTGATTATGCACTGGTTGAACCTTTTTGCTTCTTATTAAACAAACTATCCTTTTCCTCGTTGTATGGTTTTGTTTTTAGGGATCGAGTGGACAGGTTCGTACCCTCTGAGCCTTTTGGGTGTTCTGAGGTTTCCCCCGGAGCCGTGGCCAGCTTTTTTTAACTGGCCTTGTGCCTGCTGACATTAGGACGACTGTCTCTGGTGCGTTTAGCTTATTTTCTTCCTCGTCCTCGGCAGGGCCTTTTCCAGACCTTCCGCCGGGCATATCCGACCTGCCGTTCTCTTCTGAGGTTGTGCACTCCGTGCTTGTTCTTGAGGGGCACTCTTTGAATGAGTCGCTCTTAGTTTTTCTAGACCGATATGCGTATATCCGTTAGTTAACTCTTTGTCAGTCTTGAAATTGCTATAGGGTGTCATTTGTCAAGACACAGACATTTGAAAAACGATATAGCTCTAAGTCGTCAATCCAGTTTCGCCCCTGCCCAGAATATCCGTACCTATGTACTAAGAACTGGCTGGTCTAAGAAGAACCTTTGAAATAGCAGTAGTAAATTGCGATCTACAACTTATGTTAGGCGACCCATCAAAGGGCACGATGTACATTGCACTTTGATTGAAGCTGCTTCATGCGACACTACCTGATTCTAGTAGAATGTCGATCCTGTTGAAATGGAATCATAAGAGAACAAGCTATGATCCTTTTGGTTTATGTTACGGTCACAAGTCTTCACGTAAGATATTCGCAATTTTCAGTTGTACAAGTTCTAAGTTAATAATACCTGTATTCGTGTTCCTTATTATATCTTATTCGTACTTACAACTTTAGTTATTGAGCGCATCTGCCACTCTACGTCCGGGTTTTGTAGTACTGAGACAATCTCTGCATTGACTTCGCTAGACCGTAATATAGAATGAAATGATAAGGGCGATATTAAGGGCGTGGTCGTTGACTGTCCATCTGGCGATGTAAAAAGTGAACGTTGAGAACGTGCGAGTAGGAGCTTCTAAAATGTTCGCATAGAGGACAATCAGAGATTATGCTGGGTCCTGTAAGCACAGTTTGCTATTGTCTGCTTCGTGTTTGTAAGTTAGAGGGCAACAAAGACCTTTTTTTCTTCCATGTTTCTAATTTTTTATTATTTTTATTTTATTATAATTTATCATTTTTTTGTTATCAAAGTGCAGAACCATATACTATCATATATGAGCAAGATATTTGTTGTTCGAGCATATATGATTATGTCCTTAACATTTAGGTATTGGTTAGACTAGCAATAATATACTGTATCGAAACCCGTCAAGATCGACTCCAGCATTGACCTCAGGTCTTCCATCACCAAACACATTGCATACAATTCTTTGGATAGCAAGACTAATTGCTTTTAACTAGTGAAGATACTTCTGAATTTCCCAGCGAGATAAGCCTAAGCTTTAAGTCACGTAGCCTATATACTCGATCTATTATTGTGTGGCGATAGTTCTTTGCTTTCTTTTGTTTCTTAGACGGTTAATGGGAATAACAACAATCTATCGACTATGGACAGAGGTTATTCAAGCTATCTTCTGTCGCTATACTTTTTATGATTAAAAAAGAAAAAATTAATACCTAATGGAAATATATACATTAAGTAGGCGACTTTAGTTTCATTCGTGTGTACGATGGAGATATTGCAAGTCAATAATATAGCCGAACATTTGTTGCAAGTTAATACACAACTGCCAATTTCACGCTTTGCTTGCTTGCCGTCCTCCTTACATGAGTAGGAAATGATTTTAATGAAACTAAAACGTATCCCCTATGATACGAGACGGTTCTTTACGACAATTCGATAAAAATAGTATGTGGTATCAGACGTTTTACGAAACGACTAGCTTTCCTCTTACAGCGTAAAGGCTACAGCTGTACGTCATGACCTTTCACAAGGATCGGATTCTCTCTTCTACATATATCTTCTGATGAAAGCCGATATAGACTCAGGATCACTGGCACGGGCTTATATTGGGCATGAGCGAGAGCAGTAGTTTAGTTAGATAATCACGCACACTCTACACGAGACGCGCCTTCTCTAACTGACCGATCGATTTCACGGCAAGCTATTGCATATCCTACATTACAGCTAGAGTTAACCTGATCGTCTTAGCCATCACTCACAGTCTCACATTGCAGGAGAGCAATGAAGTTAGAGATATGACTATTAGTGTAGACAGTCTGTCCTATAATTAATACACCAAACACTATTGGCGTTCCAGTCGTAAAAGTCCGTAAACAAGGATCTCCTTCACTCCACTAATAGATCCAACGTCTCGAAACACCACCAATTCATATGGTATCGGCACAAGCATACCGAAATAGTATCTCTGTGAACCTTGTCATTCATGCACTTCACTCAATAGGTTTAGGTACTGGCAACTCGCACTGAGGTTCGTCTGCTTAACGTGGCTTTGTGATCAAGATCGAGAACATCTTCTGACGTAACTATGACGCTTTCAGCATGAGTCTAGCAGTCGCCTAGCGACTCTCCGCAAATACATCTCACTGCTCACTTTGTTATAGTGTCCGCTTTATTACCGGACTTTCGACGGTACCACGAGCCTGTCTCGACCAAGAATGACTATCGTCATTCGGGACGATGGTGGTCTTCCTCAGATTATGTCTGCTCAAGATGGGCATCCCATTTCAGCGGATCGGGCATCCAGCCGGTTCCATCCTGAGACACGTTACTCGTCACCGTTCGGTCAGCCCGGCACGAAACCCAGTACGTCGTATAACACCAGAGCTCCGCACATACTGTCTTACACTGAGCTTTGCTGCTAAATGTCCCAGGATCAATCTCGAACTCAGCTATCGCCAGACTAACGCAGTGATACTGAACCTTAATATCTAGACTCGCCTACCATATGGTTGTGGAAAGTGTCAGCGAATCCGCACAAGTCGCGAGTGTGCCTCTACGTGCAGTGCCTCACCGTTCTCGCCTATTTTCTAAAGACATCTTGCAGTACACATAAAGAGCAAAGAGAGACACAGGAGAACTCTCTACCCACAGCTCCTACGCAACGAAGTAGTCTAGCTCGCGTAGAGTGCGGAGGAGGCTAGTCAACAAGTTTCCTTTCGAATATTATTCTGGTTGTGACTTTGCTACGTACAAATCCGTCTGGGAGAATAACATGCTCCGTCGAAGTATATACATATTCGTCGCAAATCGCTGCTTTACTTCAACATAGGTCCAAAATACACATCATGACTTAGAAAGCTCCGAGCTGCGCTAGTGAGTCATTGAGCAATAAAGGAGAACAAGTCGCACGAGGCCCCAACAGGCAAGGATGGATAGGCTCCGGGTCTGAAGTGAAAGGTAAGCGAGACTGCATATATGGTCGGAGGCAAGGTACATACCCTCGCCAGTCTAGAACCTTAGTCGGGGCCGAGAGAGAGAATGTAAAGACTACATTCGGTGTAGCTAATTCAGACCGCGTAGAGAATCCACAGGATTGGACTAAGACCTATTCAGGTCACAAACTAGGGCACTGTGACCTGTTCGGCCCTTTCATTTTCCATCGGGTATGCTTAAATCTCTCCTTCCATTGCGGATAAGTGGTCAGGATCTGGATTAAGTGCTTGTATTAGTCGCGGTATACTGGAACACGAGAACATTACACACACACGATGATAGGTGCCATACACAAGCAGCTGTTCCAGGACAACTGTTGACTTTTAAGTGAGGTAACCTGATGAATCAATTGTATCAGGTCAAACAAGAGCCTCCAGATCTTGTTATCTTACCATGTCCTGCTCAGGTCTGTTTAAGGCGACCGTTTTTCCAATAATGGTGCGAATATGCGATAATTACGACGTTTAAACGTGACGTTCATGCAGTTTTATTTAGGAAACCGAAATCATCGTTACGCCCTACTTGCTATGCAAAATTCAAACTGTTTTGCGTCTAGTGATCAGATATGCTATTGTTAAAATGCCTTCGATCTCTTCCAGCCATGATCGCCTCTTAAATGAGTACCACCCTTGTCCTCTGTGGCTTACTGGCCTATTCTTAGACACAAGCATCTTACTGTGGGACTTTTTTTGGTCTTCAAAACATTTTTTGTTTATTCTTTTAACAAACAATACAAAGGTCCATCACTAATAATTCATCCACAAGGTGATGCATTGTCTCTATTCCATTTGCTGATATTCCCTGGGACCTAAATCACCTCGGCACCGTAGACATCACGATCATATGTCTGGAACCGCAGGCGTATCGTCACTTCGGGACAAAGGCCGTTCGGTCATGCTGGCATGACAGATGAGTATTGTCGGGTTCTCCATGCAGGTTATACCTACCGAGTCAGACAATCATGGATCGAAAGTTGATCTGCATCTGCAAAGTGATCAATTAGGTCGTCTATTAAAATGGTGCAACACAGGCTTCTCATACTGCTATGTAATATACCATAAGGACGTATCAGATTAGGCATCCATGGGCATTCTACGTCTCGTAGATCTGCATATGTCACAGATAAAAACCAAGAATATAGATCATGTGCAACTTGCTGTCGCCACATTCTGTGCGGATTACACTTGCTGATATCTTGGTCTTCGGATAAATTGGCCGGTCCTTAACCCATTAGGAATGCACTGGCTATTATAGTGGCGTACAATCGTACAGAGTCGCAATACGAGATCTGATTCGGATGGTGTGGACGTTTTTGTGTTGTGTTAATCTATAGAAAAGTTTGAAAATGCTAATAACACCATACTACATGAGTTTTATCCCAGAACCAGATACTCTCGATTATCTTGTGCCGTCTTGTTTATTCGGTAGGCGTACTGTGTGCTGAGGCATGGGGTGGGAACCATGCACTCTGCGTTCGAGTGCTGGCCTATATTGCTATCCTGTTTCTCCACTTATAATAGAGCGGTTAGGGCTCGCATTTCATTTGAGGATAGGGGCCATTTCGCACGATAGGAGTGACGTCTCACGACTGTTAACGAGACCTAGAAGGGACGACCACCTCCATCCAAGCATCCAGGCAGGACTCTATGGTACCTCTTGAGATAGTGGCTAAACTTATGGCTTACCCACGGGCTCGAAGGTGGATTAAGATATCGGATAGTACCGAATGGAAGCCTTTTACAATGTTGGCCCACCAGTAACACGAATTGTCCTCTCAATGCTCCGTGTTGGGACCGCTATTTCTGTACTTTCAATGCCGAGCTCGGATTCGCAATAGTGACAGGTCCACTGATCTGATCTGTCGGATGGAGCACTCGCGATGATGATCAGTTCTTTTTGTTGTTGTTCGGAATCCTGAGATCGCAATCTGGAGAGCAGTTTTTTGACACGAATAGGGGCTGTGATCCGTCGGGCCAGCACGACGACAGTATGACTCTTCAAAAGGGTAGTTGTTAATTGGCCTCGCCCAGCGGAGGTCGATATACTTACATCGTCCTTACAAGTTCTGTGATTTCTCTTTATCCACATGCAGAATTGGTTTTCGTTTAGATGGCTTTCCCCTCGCGCTGGCCCGTTGTTGGATATTTGCAACATGGAATCGACACAGTCATATATCTAGACTCGAGAGGCGAATTTCCTCGGCCAATTCTAGTGAGACATACAAAATCGTTTACTGTGTTTCTAACTCATTCGTTGGGTTTTTCAATCATCTCCGTTCTTCGTGAAACACGTTCTCCTTTTCTAATCTCTTGCTCCGTTGGACTTCATTCTTCTTGGACTCGTTGATATTGGCTGGATCTGATTTTCGGGTGCTGGCATCTTTTTCTAGAGATTGTCTGTTCTTGGAGGTATCATGTAGTATGGGCCTTGGCTAAGAGTTTAGGTAAAGTCGATCTTAGTCTGGTTTTGTCTATCAAAGCGAACGTTTTTAGTCTCTGCGTGGTCAGTTTACTAAGGTGTGGCGTGGCCTGTGGTTTTTGGAGCTGGAGTAATCCCCTATTCAGGTTGCAAATCCAGAGCCACGTAGTCTAGGACCGCAGCACTCTCGGTGTTTGCTCCCTTACGAATATTTCGATTGTGCCATGACGTTCAAACGGACACATTCTTTGGCATTGAGCTTTGCGACGCGGGAGGTCGTCCTGGAGTTTTGACGGAGCGATTTATCTGGGCTTCAGCCTTGGTTTAAAGCCATAATTTTTAGCCCATAAAGCTCCACATGCGAGGGTAGAAGACAGCGCCGCACATAGAGGTTTGCGAGTTGTTGTGCTCTTGGAATTATGAGGTGGGGTGGAAGCGTACGGACTCGAGCACAATGCGCTTTCAGCTGTAGGCGTTGACCACGCTTTTCCACATATACTGGTTGGATCTCCGGAATTTGATTCATCCGTGGTCGCTTTAAAAGATTCACATGAGGATTTTTGTGAGGCCCTCGGACGAAAGGTTCACTTTGAATTGTCTAATTTCCTATAAGTCTCCTAGATGAATGTTTGTAATCACGCGTACTGATACAGCGTACGGGGCGCGTCCCTTTGGCGCTTTAGAAAAGATCGTCCGTAAGCCTCGTATCATTTTCTTTTCACCCGGTAGAGGATGTCGTATTGTTCCTTGGGTGTTTGTTTTTTTTTGTCTCTTCGTTTCCCAAGTGGAGCGACGAATATACGTATCGTAGTCAGATCACACTATGATTTTAGAGTACAGCTGACTCGGTCCATCTGTGCATGACGTAATGGAAATAAACGGTGATATCCTAATGTCACTTCTAGTTACCTTGTTTTCAGTGGAGACACATCTGTAACACTTCCTTATTAGTTGTGCGATTTTGTTCAGTCAGTTTGCTCATTATGTTCGCGTGCGCATTATCACGTTGTGAGACTATTGCGTCGATGATTAGTGTGGCGCACTTGAGATGTGTTCCTCGGATATCCCGTGTTGGTTATGCGGTCGGTAAGAGCTAATGAATGTCGATATAGTGATAAGACTACTGTTAGCTTGAGCGCTGTCTGACTCACATTTCTTCGGCCTCCGAAGTCTGTCAGGATTAGGTTAAGTCTCTTTAGTTGTCTACTAGCTTGCCCGGCTGCACTTTTTTGAAACGATACACCCAACTGTACTTCGCTTCATCCGGGCCATAAGCCTGTCTTATGGATGGTGATACAACGTTTTTAAGATGCGTGGATTAGATTTGAACACATTTTCAGCACATTGTCACGGGGCGGGGTGTCTTCTTTAGCAGCATCCCCTGGAAGGGGTTTAGGGGGTCACAGACTCAAGGGTGTTTTCATTAGATCAGCATAGCAACTCCAAATCTCTGTGTGAGTGCTATGAGAATACATCTCTCATCTAGCCGTCAGGACTTCTCTAATGGTCTGTTACTGGAGTACATGCTATTCTCCCTGCTTCTCCTCATGATGGGTTTTAGGTAACCACAACGTATATTCGTCACATTGAGCCTTTGAGGGGGCTTATTTTGAGGTTTCATGTTACGCTTGGAGCAAAACAGATTGTTTCTAATTCCAGTGTCCTGAGGGGTTGCGACGTTCAATAGGTTGGTCAAGGGCTATTGTCGCTTTGCGGGATTTCGTCCAGGGTAAAACTCCACAAGGTATTTTAGGAATCCTGGGTGAAGTCTCGTTTACTCTTATAACCTTGTTGAGGATTGATTTACTTCGCTCTTCATTTTATCGTCAAGTGCATTCAGCATATTATCTGATTTGCTGTGAGATGGTACGAGTAATAAAACCTCTGTTTCTTTTTGACCGTTCGGCTTTCATGGTTGAGATGAACTTTGTCTCCATGTTCGGGGTTGAATAATCTTGTTCATCCTGAAGTCAGTCGCTGGTGTGGTTGCTGAGGGCTAGCACTGTGTGTGAAGGGTGGCGTGGCTGGGGATAGGCTAGAGGGGGCGGCTGTGCTGGTAGACGGTCGCGAGGATTGTGAGGGCTTTCATCGGTGTATTATATTGACCGAGGTCTATGATGGATGCAATTGATTGATCCATATAGGGGACAGTGGCGGTTACTAACTTTCTCTGTTCTGTCGGTTAAAATCATCTCGATGTTCCAATTCTCATGCCAAACTGCACTTGCGTAATATCAATTAGCGAGGTAAATCGGGGAGGTTTTAGAGTCAATCATTGCCTTGTCATTCGTTGAGCAATCCGCGGATCGCGGTACCTAAAATAATACGTCTATTTTGTCGGACTCATGATTATCTCTTACAATGTTCGGCACTTTAGGTCGATACTACGGTCCGAGTTAAAAAGACAGCCACAATGGGGTTTGCTTGGAATGAGTATAACTTCTTCGCGGTTTTCTGCACTATCACTTGGTTGAGGCCTGACTAAGCGGTCTTTAGGGAGATACTTGTTTTTCCTTACCGAACCCAGTTGTCGCTTCGTGAGTAGGGGTAGAGATCAGGAATCTTACCCTCTTTAATAGGATTGTATCATTGCAGCATCTTATAACCCACTCTTTAATAATATTGGGCTAGTCATTAGAATTTTTCGAGTTGTTCTTCACAGACCTTCTTGGTCATTTCTAATTAGGGGATAATGATGGACGGCCGCGCTTGGCAAGCTCTGGGCCAAGGAGGTAATTTTGGGTACCCTGTAATGCGACGTTCACGACTTCCTCGTTGAACATGGTAATGAAGGGGTGGTCCACTCTGGCCCCTCCTTTTTTATACCGGTCTACCTATCCAGGGAGATATGGCAACTTTTGGTCTCGAATTTGATCCGATTTTTAGGATCAAAAACGGTACTGTGAGATACGGTCCTCTATGTCATGCCGACTATTGCGGTTTCTCGCGCACATTGAAGACCAAGGGCATAAAGATTTTAGAGTTTCATATTTCTTTTTTTACCCTTTGGACCGGAGGCGAGGTAGTATAAAGGTTGAATTGCATGCATAGCACAATAATTATGGTGCAAACTCCGGTAAAGCCGTATCACTGGTTTCTTGGAATGTTTCTATAGGCTCCCTTGACAGTTGCGACGTGTCCATTTTCTTTTGGAGCGAATCGCCGTGCTTTCAGATCAGGCTACAACGATCTTAGTGCATTGGTGGGGGTAGTTGTTGACTCTCGATCGGGGAGGGGCAGGTCGATTGAGCTTGGTAAAATTGAATCTCACTAGAGCGGTGGTGTTTCCTTAGGAAGTTCCTCTTGGGGAAACTCGGTGTCATCACCTTGAAAGGTTGTCTTGTGCTACCTTTTCTTAGCGTAGTGATTCTTTAGGTGTTCTTCTTAGGTGACTTCTTACATGTAAGGTAAGTCGTATTGATGGTTTTAGGAACTTTCTTGGCGGCGTATGTTTTTCTTTGGCTTTCGTTTGTTTTTTTCTGGGCTAGGTGTACCATCTCTCCAGCGGGTAACTCTGTGTTATTTCTCCAGTGCGTTTTTCTTGGCTTTCTGAGCTCCGTGGTTTTCTTGGGCCTGCTGTTCTCTTGGGTCTGCTTCTCGTCTTAGATCCCTTCCATTTGAATAAATGGCGACATAATTTAATCCCTGGGGTCCCCTCGAATCACGACCGCCTCCTCGGTTCAAACTAGCTTTGTTTACACGGACCTCTTTCTATTCTTCATTTTTGCTATTGGCGGGTTATCGGCAGATGCACTATCCATATATTCTCTGGCTGATGCTGTATTGAATGAATGCGCCTGAGGTTGATGTTTATTTCGCGCTGGTAAACGCCTGGCGCTAATTTAACTTTCGTAGCGTCGCCATCCGCAATACGTTGGGTCAGTTTGTATGGATTAGGGCTCTACGGGGCCTTAAAGCAGTGAGATGGTCCGTTGCAACGGAGTTCGCGCGTTTCCCGTTGTAAGTAAACGCCCGTTAAGCGTTTTGGACTAATTTTACCTCACGGAAAGTGTCTAGCCGCAGGTGGTTGAGGGCTGTGTTTGCAATTCTTAGTATAACGCGCTACTGCTTACAATGTGGACATTGATACCCTCGTCGGATGGCATGGTGTCACTGCCTTAAGTTGGAAAAGTCTAGTTGAACTTCTTAATGCTTAATGGTCGTCAACGTTCTTGAGCATTGACTCATGCCACCTAGTCAAAACATTGACTCACGTGAGGGCATAGGAGTATGCTTTCCCTCTGCAGGCCGGCAATATAACTGCGTTGGCGCAGTCTGATAATCTGCCACGGACTTAAATGACCTCCAGGGAATCTGAGATATTGGGATTGGGCTCGAGAGTCTTTTAGAACAGTCACGTAGATAGTTGAGCGAGTCGGAGGGTGTTTTCAAAACGCATGGAATTACGTTCCGATATTGTTGGTATTCCTTTTCTGCCTCGATCAAACAGATTTCGCGCCTTGGATATATATATAGACTGGGACAGTATTTTTCAGCGTCGATGATTGCATGCTGCGCGCTTTGCGCGTTAAACCAGTCGACATCGATTCGAATGGCTTTACCTCCTTCAATAATGTCATGCAGAGGATTAAATGAAGTTAATGATTACGCGTACTTGGATACCGCTACGATTTTGCCTCATAGCGGCGTGTTACGGTATCTATTGCGGATGAAAGTGACCCTTGTCCTGTAGGGATTTCGTAACGCGGTTGGGGCCATATTTTTCCTCGATAACCACCCATACTATTTTTCTTTTATCCGGAGGCGGAGCTGCCGATATTGAGTTTGTCCAACCTTTTGTTACTTTGCAGACCAGAGTTTCTCAGTCTGGGTCTGCTGTAAGCCGAGATTTTTTTAGGCCCGGCCTGATTATTTGTTTTTATGTTTTTTTGGTGATACGATCGAGCCGGACTCAGACTTCAATACGGTCTCAGCCAGGCCTAGAACTGTTTGATAATTGCGTCGGATTGGGAACGACAGGGTGTCGGGTTCGTGCCTTGATATGATCTGACTGGCCTTATCGGATTGTTGGGCAAAGTATGATTTGAGTGACTCGCTCCGCAAAAGGGCTGTAACGTCTTCGTTTCAGAAGTGTAAACGTCGGAGTCATTGAGCTCGTGGGGAAGATACGGAGGGGCAGCACTGCTGGTGGGGTAGTTGGGGTCCGACAAGGCGCATGTGGTCTTTTCTATATATAATTTCTTCAGCTTTTCTCGCTGGTGAATTGATCAGCAGCAATATTGCACATTCAGGGCGCTCCCCCGGATTTTGTCGTATATGAGTTTTTCTGATTCTCTTGACTTCTATAAGTGCGCGATCGTTTCTGTAAGGTTTTCTGTGTGAATCTCTTCTTCTATCCCCGTGAGAATTAATCTTGGGTTATTTTCGGTAGTTAGGTTAAAGTCTGTTGTGTTGCAGGAAGGGTTCGGATGCGCTACATGTTGGTCCGAATGGTAAAGAGTTCTGGGCGGATCGGGTTTCTGTCGCGGAGCGGGGGCATTTTGGTTTGCTTGGATGTCCGGCGGGGTCTATGGGGGTCAGGAGTCTGCCTTCTGGGCGTGTGGCTGAATTTCTTCAGTGTAAGGGTGTGATCTATGACTGTCGGATCTTCTCGGATAGGTTACTGGTGTTTGAGGAGGCTCATCTTGGGGAATCCTGAAGTTTCTTGCTTTTTTAGTCGTACAGGAAGGTATTTGATTCGTAGTCGTTAATCAATCAGTTGGCTCTTACTGGTTTCTTCTTCAGAAGAGTGCCAGAACCTTGCGTAAATGTGTGTCTGAGATGGGAGGGGAGCCCTAGCAGGGTTCTTAAAGTCTTTTGACGAGTTCGGTGGCTACACTTTCAGTTCCAGTAAGACTGGCGTTCAGTAGGAGGTCGGTGTTCGCTGGCGCTTTGGTCATGGCTGGTCGGGATTCCTTTAGGAGTTGCCGCTGGTCTTGTTTGGTGGCTTGCACTAGGTGGGGCATGAAGGGAATTTTAGGCACGAGTATTGGTGTCCTTCCTTGCAGTCTGTGGTAAGGTAGCTCCAACGGGCATCATACAGTCCTCTCGGGGACGGTTAAGAACCGAGATCCACGCCCTTTTGCGGATATGAACTGCATGGCTCGTGAATAAGTCTTCTGCACCTTTTCTATTCGCTTAGAATTGGCTGGTGATGGACTTGTTGGGATGTTGAAAGTTCTGGTCGATATGTGTGTTCTGTATTTCCAACAGCTGTAAGGGGTACGAGGGAGCAACAATCCGACGTATCGACATATCCCTCGCGGCAATACGGCGGGGTAAGCATGAGTGTACGGGCCATTTCCGTATTAGGGGCACAAGGCGGTCCGGAGGTCCAAAGGGACTACTTTTGAATATCGACGACAGGGCGGTGGGGTGAGGAAAATTCCTGTAGGAGTGTCGACATTGGTCTGGGCTTCGTTCTGAATCATAATCGTGTTCCATGATGCTCACGGGGGGACTGAATACAGGGGAGCGCCTGGACTTGAGACAGCGCTGGCCTCGTCTTTATACAAGGTGGTCGCCAGCATTCGAAGGTGCTTGATAGGTTCATCGCCCTGTATCACCGATTGATAGGTACTGCCTATGTCGGTTGTAACAGATTACAGCCGGCGTAAAAGGCGGCCAGCCTGATGGCAGTAACAGCCTCAATCCAGAATTACTCGTCACACGATAAAGGGATTCCCCTATCAATTACTCGTACACTGTCAAAATATGGGTCCTAGGCCGGGGGTGGGAGTTAGGCCGGTCGTCCCATTTCCTCGAAGCATGTCGTATGCAGTGATGTTGATGTTCTATAACCACGCGAAGCCATCGACAGGCTTTGGCTGAATACGTCGTGCTGGCCGGTATCACATGATAGGAATGGAGTTGGACAATGGTAAATTTTTCTGCCATAAGTCGCTCGGGGCGGGAGGCGGGGCTAAATTTAGCCGTGCTGGGCACACGCGATGGGGGATGGAGTTTTGACAAGGGGTCTACTCCCCAGAGTCAGTCGCAAACAAGGTGCGGAGCGTTACAATCGCGCACTAGCGTTTCTGTTGCGTCCATAAGGATATTGCGCACGGAGGGTCCGAAGATTTGCAGTAAGTCTTCATGAGACAAGTACGCCTCCTTCTGCGAAACTCAAACGACCACCGTTGCTCTCTCTTTGTTGATGGTCTACCTCCAGCTGTATATTGAAGGGGCGTGTCACGTTGGCTGTGCAGACATATCGTCCAGGTAATTGTAGAAAGGAGCGGGGGGGTAAAGGGAACCCACCTATTGTGGGGGTGTTCCGGGTCGTTTTAAAAATAGTTGAGGGAATATTAATTCTATTCCATTTTTGTTCAATTCCATCTTAATGGGCCGAAGCAGAGGGGCATCTTTGGAGGGCAAAGGCCGAAAGTGTAAGAATCGATGTAAATCTCAACCGCTCAAGAGCTTGCATGCGATGAAGGATGTTTACTGATCCGTGGCAGGATAGGGTAGGTTTGATACCCAGCCGTCACGTGTATACACCGTGTATAAATTCCAAACATGTGGGGAAACTGTTTCCTAATTCGGTAATGGCTTGAAATTGTTGTGCTATGATGGGGCTTCCGGTCGTGTTGTAGTTCCACCATCGCCTCTCGAGCTCGTTCGTGTCTCGGAACTGTACAGACCATTCCCAGTAAATGTTTTATACGTGTGCGGGTCCGGAGTGAAATATGAAGGCGCCGCTCTCTGCAAGATCTTAGAGAAGAGTGAACAGGGTGGGTCGGAGGCGTATCCAGATCTGTCAAATGTTGAACATGTGGCCACGATCGTGCCACAGCAGAAATAAAGCTGGGGATCGTGAATTCCTCGAATTACTGACTGATTCAATAATTGTAATAAATGTACATTTAAAGTTCTGTTCTTCTCTTAGGTTTGTGGTTTCGTCATTTACCAAAGCAAGTGATGAGAGCATGGTGACGACTTCTTTGACGATGGCGCGCATTGTATCTTGGGCCCATGACTTTAAAGCAGCGGCGCGTTGTTAATAAGTGCTTATGAACATTTCCATATGTTCTTTTACACCTGGTGGCTCCACAGCGCCCCATTAAACTGCAGACCGTGGTGGTTGTAGTGCTGCTGTAGGGTGTTTAATGGTTCTGGTAACAAGTCGCATTTCTGAAAAATCCCTTACAATGAGAGCAATTCGTCTGAGTCCCGTCCGGGGTACAGGGGCTAAACAAAACGAGCATCGATGAGGACACACGGTCCGGTGATCTTCAATCCGCCTATAGCCAACATCGCAATAATCGCAATAGTATTGATTTTCCGTCACTCCAGGCATGAGATACAATGGTATT
>CAJDSM010033112.1:4226-14454 GCA_903981925.1 Ostrea lurida
AAGCGAATCGGACATTTGGTTTGCGAAGATGACGCCGACGACGCCAGACGCAAAACGACTAATGTGATCCCTATAATATGTCGCCTCTGCTAACGCAGGCAGGCGACACAATGAAATCTGGCAGTTTTGAAACAAGGCACTTTCCGTAATTTCTCCAGGCCACCTCTGGGTCCCTGCTTTGAAAAATCACGGCCGGTGGACTAACTTTCACATCCTCAGAACATTTTATATCATCAACACTCATATCGCACTCATTTTTTTCGCAACAGGTGTATCCTCCGTCACGTTAGAGCATGACGTCGGCTCTAATTTCACTTTATTTGGCGCAGACGGATCGAGGACCGAACTCACGTTTTCTAGTATTTCATCTGATGACCTCTTGTACTTTCGGACAGCCTTTTCAGAACGATGACCTGTGCAGGCCATTATTTCCTGCTCATCAATTCCAGACATGTACATATCTGAGTTGCGCATGTTCTCTTCCCGGAATGATTTGTAAAGTTTCCTGTTAGTCCACCGGCTGCGCACATAATCTTTCATCATGGTTTTCAGCTTGTTGATTCCAAGTGCTTGCGTACCGTATCGAATCTCGGGGCCAGGTAAGGGTCGCCGGTAAAAAAAAAATCCGGAGTTGCCCAGTGTTGTAAGGTACAAGTCAAAAAATGTATACAGGCTTCGTTCCCCTGAAATAGAGACAAACGGATAAATAACGTGTTTGATTAAACTTTCAAACTGAATCTCGAGTTTAAAGCAGGGTAAAATATTACACGGTGGCAGATATAAAATGGCGAAGTAACAATGTATCAAAACGTATATAGTCGCCAAACACATCATCGAGTGTAAGGCAACACGGAAATCGACAAAAGCGAAGGCAGGTCAGGTGCCATAAAGAGGAGTAACATCTTTGCTGACCGGTCCACCCGCGTGAGCTGTTCGCAAAAAAAAGTAAGGGGTTACCGTCGTCAATTAGTAATGAAAATGACAGTCTAACAAAGGGTATGGAAAACAAATAGTCAACCATATGATTTAGTGATAATTGTAATACAAACAAGGTCATTATAAGCGACCGTAGATTTGCGAAAGTGATGACTGTAAAGGAGAGTGTTAACCTGCTACATTAATTTTTGGTAAGTCGTTGGATCGTTTAAAAATCATCATACGCATGATGCCCTTGGTATAGAATACACACATAGCAGGTGATCGTGGGTACATTACTGCTAAACATGGCATGGCAACATCGGTCACCTGAGTGACCTTAGCCGTGGGCTAAGCAATGGATGCTTTTTTAAAATAAAATTCATTTCCTTAAACTGCCCACTGGTTTGAGAAGAAATTTAAGTGCAAAACTTTGATACCTATTTGAGAAAAAGGTTTATAAAGATTTCCCCTATAAAATCATATGTAATAACTTTATCCCCTATTGGTGGCCCTCGTACCGGGGGTCATGATTTGAACAACTTGAATTCCATATATCAGGAAGTTTCATATAAAGTTTAGCTTTTCTGGGCCCATTGGTTTGTCGAAGGGAAGATTTTTAAAGATTTTCCCTATATTATCATATGTTAACTTTGATCCTATGTGGGGCCCATCGTACCCCCAGGTATCATTTGAACAACTTGAATTCATCTATGGAGTTTCATATAAATTTCAGCTTTTCTGGCAGTGGTTTTTAGAAGATATTTACAGATTTTCCATATATAAATCATATGAAACTTTGATCTATTGGGGGCCATCGTATCCCCGGGTCATGATTTGAACAGTATGATTTTGAACAAAGTTTAATCTCCACTATATCGAAGCTTTTAATAATTTAGCTTTTGCTGGCAGTGTTGGTTCTTGAAGAAGAAGATTTTTAGAATGACCCCACCTAATTTGCATTTTGTGATTATCTCCTTCTGAGGGCTGGTCATTCATTTGACAAACTTGAGATTTCTTCACCCAAGGATGATTTGTACCAGTTTTGGTTGGAATTTTGGCGAGCGGTTCTTATGAAGGATCGGAATAATTCAATGTATAATGAATGAAATATTCAGAAGTGGATTTGAAGATATTAATCCAATATCATATTAGTTTAGTAAGACATCTATCATTAGAACTGAAAAGGTAGTATTATCAAGGAGGAAGCCCTTTTAGCTCTTAAAAAAATGAAAAATAATAAAAGTAGGAAGTGATGGATTTATTCTGAATTCTATAAAAAATTTTTGGAGAGACTGGGAGTATACCTTGTAAGATTCTTAACTATGGTTTTTCATTGGAAACTTAAGTACTCCTGGTAAATTATTCAGGGTAAAATATTCAGGTGTGACTCAAATGCAACCATAGATGGTATAATCTATCGGTACCCAATTTTGATGGCAGCCAGATGACGATTTCGACAAATTATGTCTCTTCAGTGATGCGCAACGAAATGTTGAGAAATCGAACATGAGTAAACTTTATAAAGTGATCAATGTAGTGCAAAAGATGGATGCAAGTTAAATGGGTTTGGCTTCAACTGTGGGTTTGAAACATGTATATACGCCCCACATCTTGAAGCTATAACGTAATGCCTCTGTAATTTTGCTCGGGATCTGCAACATCCTC
The DNA here is from genome assembly GCA_903981925.1 of Ostrea lurida. NCBI lineage: Eukaryota > Metazoa > Mollusca > Bivalvia > Ostreida > Ostreidae > Ostrea > Ostrea lurida. The sequence goes on from CAJDSM010033112.1 coordinate 6,810, forward strand.
AAATTGCACAGACTAACGGTAGGCAAGGGAAGACCCTATAAAACAGACACACCAGAAAAAGTGTTGGTTATTTAAAGTCGGTGATGAAGCCTATTAGTAGTAATACAGGTTGGTGCGGCTATATATTGTCCACAATGGAAAATCAATCTGGAATAGTCTTGCACCATTATGATCTAGAATTGGGCACAAACTATAAAATCCATGCCCATAATGGGGGCATCACATGACAGTTTAGCCATTTGCTCTACCGGATTTGATCGATGGGGTGCCGGCTGAGAATAGCCCCATCATCCTTGCGGTTCATAAAGCGGCGAAAATGGGGCAGTCATACGAATGAAGGAAAAACTCCCGAAGGTCCGTTCCAGCAGCGTGCACATAAGATTCCCGCTCAAGGACCGAGCCAAGGTCAAATTGTGAGCCTTCCCGGCAACGGTGACGTCCGACAGTGCGCGTAAAACACTCCCCGAGTTTGATCGGAAGACGAAATAATCTGATCAACCATAATGGATTTACTCGGATTGCTCGTTTCTAATCAGAAAATGGGCTCACGGCGGGTGTAGGTTCAACAAGTGGATAATCACTCTCTTGGCGCCGACCCAAGTGCACAGGGACATGTTGCCAATAGCTCGCGTCCTCTATTCGGACTTAACAGATGATTACTGTTTCGTTACCATGCTTAACTAAATTTAATTAGGTCTGGTCCCTTGTCCATGGATCGGCGCCCTGCTGTGCTGTTTTTAATGAGGCTCTAGACAAGCAGATTATTAAATTGACTGTGAAAAACTTAATGAGTGTGTATGTTGCTATAGTAAATAAATACCCAAAGCCTAATGAATGTAATATTAATAAAAATTTACTTGGGGATATTAGCGATTCGGACCGTCTTGACCTGGGGCTTGATACTTATTGCATGCCTTGCTGTGCAAGGGTAGTAGTGCCCAATGCAGTTAGAGTGGGATTGGAATGCCTACATTACTGAAGTAAGCTGGCAACTAGGTAAGGGACAGGCCGTGGAAGTGAATAATAGTTGTCCCTCTTCATGTGATCCAAACCAGGTGAATTGTAATGAAACCTGTAGTGGAGGTTATACTTACTGTCCGAGGTAGACAGTATAGTGGGATTCCTAATGAAACTGTCTTCCGATGAAAACTAATAGCAGAAATGTACGCTTAAATGGATTATTTGTAATCTTGTATGAATAATGATGCATAATATTGGTAATTCGTGTGATATGTTAAGAGAAAGGCTTGATGCCCTGTATTTGCTTTATTTGGTGTAATGCTCTTCGAGAATTGTATAGTCTATTACACATGAAAAGCTGCTCGATGAGGGCTATGATTAGCTGAGGGTTAGTGTTTGCTGTAGCTGCTAGGCGCAGCTGGCTGAAGAGACCACTGGTTGTTAAGCTATAGAAACAGGAATTATTGGTTTTTGGTACGGTCACGGTCCGAAGGTTATCGTCCGAGGTTCAAGCAGTCGAAGGCACGAGTCCGAAGGTTCGACCAGATCGAAGGTACCAGACCGAACTGGTCGATATAGCAGAATTGTAAAGGAAAAAATACTGACTATATCTGATCAAAGCCATTGTTGTAAGGTCGGTGAGTAGCAAAAATTTATATGAAGCCCAATTACTTAAAAGGCCGTAATCAAGTGTGTTTGTGTGTGTGTTGTGGGGGGGGGCACTAGGTGCACGTGACCCAATTTTATAAAATGAAACGCTAAACCACTAACTTGGGTTTTCGTCCCCTGGACCCAATGACTGCCTGGACCCTCTGGGGCCAACTTTAAAGCTGACCCCGACCATGAAACGCTCTCAGTCTTCCGGGGGCTTCGCTCCTGGACCATCTTCCAAGAGATCAATAGACGATGGGGCCTGAAATCTCCCTTTTCATTCTTATGCTATAACCCTTTTCAGTACGGATATACAGGTGTTTTATTCAAGGCTTTTTAGTTGGGGTCACATGTATTTTTAACAAATAAAATGCTTCTTTGTTGGTTTTTTTGGGTGATGAAGGAAATCATTGCAGAAAAAAATATATACGCCGCGTTTATTATCATACATATTTATACATTGATATATTCTGTTCAAATTGGACCATGATAGACTGATGTTTGATGGTGATGCAGTTTAATGAAAGTCTTATTCGAGTCTGATAATGACAGTTATGATTTGTTGTGTAAGCCATAAATCTGATGGTCTTGCAAACAGAAATGTATCCAATTACTATGTGAATGTTGAAAATGTTTGTAAACACAAATGGAATGCTTATGTTTAGAATGTTGATAATACAAGGCAGATAATTTGTGGTTTTTTTATACTTCTGATGTAAGTGCTCTGGGGCTCTTCCGAATTCCTCTGTGAGCTTTTTGTACGAGATAGTAATTAAGCTGTCAAGGTCAAAGTCAGGATGTAGAGAAATACACTTTGTGTGATGCGTGAGGACCAGTAGAGAAACATAGGATACTTACCTATCGCAAAAAAAATAGAATTTCGATAAAAATGTTTTGAGGGTAAAATTGCAGAAATAAATTTCGGTCGGTTCGCACACCGAAATGAATAAAAAATATCACCTGGTAAATACAAATAAAATATTTTCCGTCGGCAACGAATATTTACTAAGGTCGGTCGGGAAACCGCAAACAAACACAATTTAATTTAGGCCTCAGTTTTAATGTTTTTGTCAATGATAGACTTTTTGTCTGCTTTTGTCCACAGTGTTTTGTCATATTGTTTGATAAGTGAATTAATATCATATACGATCATTGGTTTTGGTGCCAAATTAAAACGGGTAAAATATTACCACATGAAAAAATTTGAACTATCATTCAGTGTTGTGTATACTTCAATTTTAAAACTTTTGAAAAATGACTGGGTTCAATTATTGATGATTTGGTTTTTGTTAAAATGATGCATTTTCATTTTTCAATTCGACAAGCTTTTTAAAATTCCCAAATTCAATTTTGACACAAGAACTATATATGATGTTAGTGCAGACCCAAATCACTCAGAAATATTAACCCATGATATTTTTCATCTTTTCTTTTATATTTTTTGAACAACAATATAGTGCAACATCATTTTATATGCTTAGGGGCTGATGAATGCACTATCGGCCCAGGATCGCTCAGTCGTTTATAGAGCACGCTGACGTAGTAATGCAGGAGTCCGGGTTCCTATTCCCGGCATCCGCTTAGATTTTCCTCCTTCCTCCTATGTAATATCAAGACAATCAAAACTTTTTAATTCAGGATATGCAAGCGCAGATTGAAGGGTTTAAATTAAGTTCTAGTACCCCAATATATAGGTTTAGTGGATTGACATTGTCCAGAGATGAAACCTACTCCCCTAGTTGAGCCTTGGAATTTCTTTTCAATGTTTTTTCCAGATCCTTGCTACATGTACATGTAGTTTTGCCTGCCCAAACACTAAAACAGTAGCACTGTGTGTCAACATATGAATAAATATCATGAAAATAGGAATAAGAACTAATACTTTTAATTGTGTCAGAGTTCAAAAAAATAATAAATTATTAAATAATTGTAAAACAAGTGCGATGCCAGATATATATATGTCTCTGGCAATACACATCGTATGTCATTGCCACTTATATTAATAAATTAGTTTATTACCTTATGTTTTATAAGCTCTCAAGCCAAGGCCCTGAGTTCAGGTTTAGTAGATCTTTTCCACTATGTTATTATGTTATTCATTTAGGAATGAGAGTCAACAAGTGCAATGCTTTCCGAGTGTTGTTTCACATAGCGAACTCCTGACCAATCAGCGGGCACTTGAAAACGTGAGCCATTTTGATTCACGTTAGAAAGGATGTGCATATAGTTTATATTTTGGCGTTTACGACCGAAACGTGGAAGGAAGTATTAATGTACTCACTTCAATATACCATTAAAGAAAAATGTAGTAAATTTGAATTAATTAATATAAAAATAATGGATAAAACACAGGAAATACATTGTACACTGCTTGTCTTCATTCAATGAATAGGTAAGAGTTTTAAATCCGCCTGAGTTATTAACGTTCCCAGAGGAACCCAATTCAGTGCAGGAAGAAGAAAAACTATGTAGGTACCTATAGTATACTCGTATACTTTATACATAAAATTCTTGACGTACATTATATGAGGCTAATCTCTAAAGCTTATTATAAAAAGCGTCAAACAATAACGCAAATCAAAATACATGTAAGAATAATATAGACAAAATTGGAGTTCACGCATATTTCGGAGAAATTATATAGATTGCTAAAATAAATAAATCAGAAGGGGTTGGGGTAGTTATATCCATACTTCAGGTGTCTGTGCCATAAAGAAGATAAACGCTTGGCTAGCGAAGATGTAAAGAAGTACAATCCTCAACTGCTACACTCTCTCTCTCTCTCTCTCTCTCTCTCTCGTTCTTCTCTCTCCGTGATCGATCGGAGCAGAGTTTGCATATGAGAGGGTGTATGGTGATCGCCCGCTCGGACACGTGGGTTTCCTCCGAGTACTCTCGGTATTCTAGGCCTCCCACATAATGACCCGCTAGCGCCAGTTTGACACTGATGCGTGCATGAAAAGGATCCCATTGGAAATACTTTCGATCAAGCTCTCATGGGTTCCCTTCGTATGTACATGTATACACATCAAAGGCGCTCCCCATGTAATTTTGTTATATTCAATTTCATTTATTGATTCACCAAACATGTTGGCATACAACCATATATATGTACATGTAACATAAAATGAAAAGTACATCATGCACAATGTGTTATCAGACTACATACATGGTGATATGATATATATGATGAAATTCCTACCCGCTATACTATAAAATGGGGAGCGTCTACGGTACATACAATGATACATTGATACAAAGAGAATCCATGAATAATCTTATTAATTCATATAGATTTTAATTCTGTATAAATATAGTCCATAGGTTTCCTTTCTCTTTTAATCTCTCTCGAAAGGGCCCTGATCTTATTGCTTTAAAAGACACTGTACGTACTATAGGGTAGTCTGGAAAAACCGAGAACAAGGATGATGCAATGTTCACAGCTTTTCCGTATGCTGATTCACATAGCAAACTTCTGACCAATCAGCGGGCACCTGAAAATGTGAAGCACATTCGGGACGCCATTTTGATTCACGTTAGGGAAGGTTGTGCACACGGCCCCACACTCTACGGGAAACTTGGGTAAATATGGGGTCACACAGATGACATTATAAGTAAAAAATATTTAAATTACTTACATTAATAATTTTTAGAAGTGCGTTTGGGAAAATGACTGTGTTAATTAGTTGTAGTCGCTTAGTGTTCTACGTTACAGAGATAACACAAAGAACCAGCATGAATATGCACGTGTTTTCGGTTCTACTATAGGCCTACTAACAACGTACAAGGCTATGTTATAAATTTAGTGTTATAAACTAGGCCTATAAAAAAAAAAAAAAAAAAAAAAAGCCGTGCCCATTTATGTTATTATATCGTGTGGTTGTTGCAAACGGATGCATTCACGAAATCCAAGCCAAACGGGCTGTTGCATTAATTGTAACAGATTATTCTGTTTTCTATTCTAACAATCATATATTGAAAAAAAAAAAATTGCATAGTTTCCACTCTAGGTATGTGCATGTCATGTTCATTATATTACCTGTACCATATTTTGTATTTGTCCTTACTGACATTGTAAATGTTTAACAAATCATGCTCGTATTTATATGTTAGGTCGATGCCCTCTGAGCATAGGAGTCAGCAATTTTATCAAATAAAACAGAAATATATGAGAATGGAGGGTAAACTCTACCAGTGAGGTTCATGAACATAGCATAGACTATTATTTATAAAATTGCGGACTCCTATGTAGCGAGCAAAGCCCACTGGTAGAGTTTTCCTCCATTCTCATAGATTTCTATTTTTATTGATAAAATTGCTAACTCCTGTGCTCTGAGTGGTTTTATTATTGTATCACCTAGTGTAAACATTGTAATATTTTAATTTTTTCCTCTTTCGACTGTACGTGTCACCTGTTTAGAATGTCTTTAACTGCATCCTTAAAATGCATGGGTGAGCTCCAGCATGATTTGTTAGTTGTTAGATAATTGCGATTTGCTCAATTTCGCAGCCCCAGAAATGTAATTTTAGAAAGGATGAACTAGTTTTAGCATTTTAACATTTTTCACCAACTTATATTTGCATCTAGTGTGTATATATGTATTTTAAGACTGTTTGATACATGGTTGCAGCTCTCTCTCTCCTTTCTCACATTATCACCAGTGTGAGACAGGCTTTACCCATGAAGACAGCCTGTGAGATTTATGATCTCACACTGAGCTGATGCGACAGCTATTCATGTGACGTCATATTTATTCCTATTCGATTTACCCTTACGACTGAAACAAAACTTTATTATTGTTCGTCTTTAACTTTCAATTTGAGTATAGCTGTCGCTGGCGACAGACTTGAGTTCTTCTAGTTTACAACTTGCATCGTCAGTCTGTAACCATTTCGGTATCGCTCCCTACTGCCTGTCCTAAATTACTTTTTGTTTTAATTTCAAATAAGATATCTCTCTCCTCGCCTCCTCTCTCTCTCTTCTCTCTCCTCCTCATTCTCTCTCTCTCCTCTCTCTCTCATCTCTTCATCTCTCTCATCTCTTCTCTCTTCTCTCTCTCTCTCTCTCTCTCTCTCTCTCTCTCTCTCTCTCTCTCTCTCCTCTCTCTCCATCTTCTGGGACTCTGCAGGCCTGGGATGTAGATATGGATTGTATATAAGATGCTAATTCCTTGCACCCACAGCTAATCTACCAACTTACAGCTGTGTTTAGCAATCTGACTAAAGTACATGCAGACCTACATTATAAATACATATTTATAGTATAGACTGTACTTTAGTCAGATTGCTGTGTTTAGTAATCCATAAAGTGCAAACTGAAGCCAAGAAATGCAATTATTGGAGACTGAAGTTTGCTTAATGATTCTGCCTTTTTAAAGTGCTAAGCAATTAGCTGCAGTGTATTTTGCCATCAGCTGACTTTCTGCTTCCAGTTTCACATTTCCATCTTTAGACTGACTTGCAAAACAAGTTTACATCAGTTTTATTTCCTGGTAGATGGGGATCACTCTAGCCTGGCGTACATCTTACAGAGTTCACTGACCGTTCAACTGGTCAATGTACAATGTAGATATGTAGAATTGACCTTACAAATAGCACACTTGATGAAACCATTTGTCTGCATTAAACATACGTAACGTAAACTAATGCTAGATCCTTTCTGCACATTCAAAACATTGTTCTGCAGTGCATATTATTAATGTTGCCGGATTTCAAGTACTTTCAAGAATTCACATGCTGACACAGAGTAGTGTTTTTCAGTATTTGAAAGTACATACTTCAATTCATTAGCTTAAAGTGGTATGTTCCTCTATTTATTACATTTTCAACAGTAAAATACTGTATTTTAACTGATATTCTCGCAAGTGAAAATAACAAGTGATTGTTACCTCATATGTCACTGATTGTGACATTATGTTTTTTATAGCTTTACATCATTTGAGATCATCATGCTTTAAAACCAAAGAAATAAGAAATGAATCTTATATTTTNTTGAAACTTTTGGAAAATTAACTATGTTGATTGCCAGTCTACC
>CAJDSM010033114.1:17334-27631 GCA_903981925.1 Ostrea lurida
CTGGAGAAGGTTAATGTGGATGAAAAGTGGAGGACAGATTCAAAAATATTTTTAAATTGAAAACTTTCATTTACCTTATCTAGTAAAAAAAAATATGCACTTTTAGCAGAAAGCAATCTACTAGAAAAAAATTTAAACCCCTGATGTCTACAGATCAGTTGTCTAACCGTTAACTGACTGTACTAGGCAATCAAATTAAAGAGGTGGTCAAAATCTCACTGATATTTTTTAAAATTTTCATTCATGTCTTGGAAGTCATCCATTTTTACAATGTCTTACTCCTCCTTAACACATGTACATTGTACACTGTAGTTGGTTGAGTAAATACAACAGAACATTGAATGGAGTTTACTAAAAGGTGAACACATTTTGAATTTCAAAAAAATATACAAATGCTCCTAAATAATATAGAATTTTAGCACACAATTCTTGGATCGAATGTCAGTTATGATAGATCCATACTGAAACAAGCCAAGTACCAGTTTATGTTATTGTACACACCAATTTTAGTATGCAATATTCAGATCATTTGAATGGCAGTTGTATAAGATTAGCTATTACTGAAACATTACCAGTACCCAGTTTATGTTATATTGCACACTATGTTGAAAACAAATATGGTGGATCAGCTATCCTTTACAGTGTTGTGGCTAAGATTTGGGACTTTAGAGGCCATGTGGGCCCCTAACTTTGAAAATTCTACGGACCCACATCAGAATCCAGGGGCCAACATTATAAGATTGAAAAACGCACGTCAGAAAATAAATGTTGAATCTTTTTAATGCTCAAATTCTCTCATTCTCTCTCTGTTTCTATTTCGTCATGCTTTTTACAAGGCGAACGTACCATGCTGTCAGCTGTATTCTTCAACCAAGGTCTTAATTTCGCACCATTTTTGAGATAACAATCAAGATCTTTTGGAGTCATACTCCCCAAAGTAACCTTTCCGGTCAGCTTTTCTTTTATCTTGGGGACTGGAGATGGGAGGCACCATCAATAAAGTGCTACCCCATGGCGATTCGGATTAGGTCTTCAGTACCCCTTGATTGTCGAAAGAGGCAACTACATGGGGCGGTCTGGATGAGACTGCAAAAATCTAGGTTCTGCATCACGGCAGGCGTGGCACGATAAAGATCCCTCTCTGCTCAAAGACCATGAGCGCCGAGCACAGGCCTAAATTTGCAGCCCTTCACCGGCAATGGTGATGCCTCCATATGAGTGAAATATTCTCAAACGGGACGCAAAACAATATTACAATCAATCGATAAAGTGCCACATTGTGTTTATTTGAACAAGACACTAAAAATAATAAACAATGTTTTCTCAAAAGTGGAAGTAAACCACAACATGCAAATAAACAAGATACTTTGGAGGGGAAAAGTCACTCGCAATGTGGGCGAATGGATTTTGAATATATATTCAACCACGACAAATTTTGATTGCATTGGTGAGTGGGCGAGTGGTAATCCACAACACTGCTTTAGTATTCTGTAAAGTTTGATATCTAGTTTTTGTCAAATGATATCTTGTTTTGATATTTTATTGATAAAGTATAAATTAATTGCCATACATTTCACTACAATTAATCGATGCAACTGGATAAATGTTGAAATCATGTACTTAACTGTGATATCAGTGGCCGGATCCAGTGCCAGCATGCTGGACGTGTGCCCCCCCCCCCCCTTTTTTTGAAATTTTGTTTGTACTATAAGTATCTAATAAAAAAAAAAAAACTCTTGTTTGTAAGAATTCGTCACCTTCCAGGGTCTTTGCCTTTGGACCCACACCAGGGCTTTGCCCTCGACCCACTGGGGGTTTCAAGGCATTGAAGGCACCCAGACCCCCTGCCTTCTACCCCCCCCCCCCATACGGAAATTCCTGGATCCGCCGCTGGATATTGCACACATTTGTATTTCACATCAGTGCTGGTCTTGTCACATTTTCTTCATTTGCAAGAAGAAAATGAGTAAATTATCTATGAAAACAAATTAAATACAATTCATATAGGCAGATATAAATGGCTCTCTTTAGCATAGTTTAGGTGTAAAAATTTTCTCATTAAGTTCATGAATTTTTTTAAACCATGGTCAATATTCATCAATATCAGTTCAATACCCTATAATGTCAATTTATGCTGCATTATGTCATTAGTTATGTATTGAATTATACTGGGGCTCCTTTTGAATTAAGAATTAAATTCCACTGTAAATACTAAATACTAGATTTGATCGACTCACTAAGTTTAATTCTCCCTATTTGACAGATAGCCTGACCAGTGCAATGAGCAGAGCAAGAGACAGAGGTTATTACAACCACAATACAAAGTCAGTTCTAAATTGCAGGAACACCAATATAAGGAATTCATGAATATTATAACATAACCAGTTTGAAATTGTTAAATGTTTTAAGTAAATGTACATTTACTATTCATAATTATTATTTCCTGTTAATGAAGGAAGACCACACATGTTGAACGTGATCATTGGTATGGAACCATTATAGGTATCTATGCATAAACTTTACATGCCCCGTTCATGCGTCCGTTTTATAGGTTAGCGCTTGACCCGAAATAAACTGCGGCAGCATGACCGAAATTAGGTCACCCCATGTTCCTACCTTTGTTCGCCACTTCCCAGGCGATTTCGAAAACCCACTTGTTCTGTGCAGCTGCAGTGGCTCCCCTGTCCAAAAGCATTTCTTCAAAATCTGGACATGCATCTTTGAAACTTCTGTAAAAGCTGTTACGTCTTCTCAATGACATATTCGAAGCACCATCAGTTGCGATATCCTAGGTCAAGAACGAACAGTTGTGTGAATTTTCTAAACGCCGAACCCGTTTCATTTCACAGCAGGGGAAAAGTGGGGACGAGTCCCGAGTCAGACGGCTTGTGTGACCTAGGCTAGGGGAAAAGATGTTAGTAACGCAAAGTTCTATACACTTGTACAAGTAGACAACATTGTTGTTTTTGTATCGTTATTCATGACTATAATTATGCCAAGGTATGAATAAAACAATATTTTTGGATAACGCACACACTATTTAAAACAGGCACCGCAACGTATTTCGTGAAATTCAAAACTCTACACACATGCTGATGTATTGTCTCTTCTCCATTATTACTCTGTTTGATCACATTACCACCGTCACTATTTATTGTATATATATTTTTCATATACCTCATGTACCATTCCATAATTATTCAGTGAATAAGCTATGTAAAATGGACGTTTTGTATATCGTCGAAGAAAAAGGCCTGCATTGGATGGAAAAATCCAAAATTTGTGGCCAGTCATTCAAAAAACACTACTCATAATTACTTCCGAAGTTGATTAAAAAAGACAAGAAGATTGGGTTGATTGATTATTTCTTGTTTTACGTCCCCATCGAGATATGTCAACTCGATCCATTATGGATGGTTGACGTCGAACTCATTACTCTCTGATTGTAAGGGCTGCTTAGGTTTAACGACTTATTGCATTCTGGCTAATTCAACAGGCTGGATCTTTTATCGTTGAGGCCAACCTTGTGCTTGTGTGGTTATTCCACGGAGCGACACCGCTCGGATTGTAAATAAAGAGGTGTTCTATCAAACCGAATGACACACCACCCCTATTTTCTAGATGGTTATTTTTACGATAACATGGAGAGTGCACTGAAGAACCTTATTTTAACCGAGGTAACTTACTTCTCGGTTAAAAAAGAACACAAAATAGAAAATAGCAATAAGAAAAGAGTATTAGAAAGTACCTAAGTGATGTGTAAGTTCCCTCATTTTGAAAAATATAATTATGTGAGATATGAACTTCATCGTGACAGATCTTTGACTAGAGGTCCAATCAGAGTAAATGATTACTAGGAAAATCATCACGATAAGGAAGTAAGTGAACTTTGTGCTTCCACATATAAACCCTGTAAACCATCAATACCTCATTCTTTGCGAGACATGAGTTTACATTCAAAAAACCGTTATATCGAGTCGTGCATTCTATGATTTCTGAAGATAAAAACAAATATTGATATTGTTCATTTTTTAACAAATATTGAACTACTGCATATCGTTTGTACTTATATGACTATTTAATGTACAAATTTTTCGATTAATATTGTTTTTTACATGGCCAGGAAGTGAAATCATCGGTAACTAACAAAAGAAACCGGGCAGTAAGTCTTCTGGGCACTATGCCTGCCATGATGACTTCATAATTAGAACATTGAGCAACTATTGTCATTATATTATATCGTCCTATATCTGATAACTCAACACTTTACATTCTCTTTGCTCTTTAATGCGCATGGCACTCAATGGAGAGCTGGACATGTTTAATCAGCTTCTCAATTGCGTAATCTTATTAATTAGCGAATAAACATTCCATCAATCCTATCACAAATAGGGCTCAATACGCATTGACGTTTATGTGGCTCACATCGATTGGTTGAACACTAAAATATTAATAATAAGAGAACGAAATTATATGCAATAAATTTCGTGTAGACGAAATTTAAAAAAGAAATCCAATATGAGAGAGACAAGAGTATTTTCTACGCGCGAGATTCCTGCAACCAATCTCGAACTATAATATATCCCGCCCATGATAAATGTACTTGATGTAGTTTGTTATACTATATCGATTCTCGCTCTAATCAAATCCATACAATACCGGTAGAGACGAAGAGTTAATGAGAATGATAGCTAACTTTCATTTCCATGATGGCACGACTCAGGTTGGCGAGAGAAGCAATTATTTAATGTTTCTCTCATGTACAGTCTTGTTTCTCTGTTTATCTCGAAATTGTCTTTGCAGAAATTAGTTATTTTCTTCATATGTAGTCAACACTCTAGTGTAAACTCAAGTATGCGTTATTATTGTTTGATGTAAAGCTCTGCAACTTAAAATGTATTTGGTGATTCCAATATAATACTTGAGTATGTAACAACAGTATATCAAAGCACCTGGAGGGGACATAATGCAGAAGGCAAAAGACCTGTAAGGATATCTGAATTAAGAAATAACTTTGACAACAGGTGTATTGTTTATTGACTTGAATACATGTCGCGACATATTGCGATCACCATTAGAATTAGATGAACACTGTAGATACATGAATACAAATCTATTATACACATCTGTGAGCTCATAGTCTAGATCAGATACAAGTAAAGCAATGGATCACTTGTTTAAATAATTGCACCTTGTGAATTGGTCTATAGACTCGACGTCTAAACTGGAAGAATACTAACACTCACGCTGAGACTTCAGTAACGTATAGATGGGATACCCTCGATCACTCTCAAGGGTGGGCTTATATATATGTTTTAATTTACTTACTTTTGAAGATTATGTATGGCTTTATATCTCTGCATGAGAAATATGTTCGGATTCACGATTTTTCCTCCACGCAACATTGTAGATATGATGTTTCAATTACGCACATTTAGATTGATATAGTCTGTTCAATATCAAAAGTCGTTGGCATCGCACAGAACAATGTGAGATGCATGCCATGACCCAGCAAAAGGTACAAATATGTGTTTTAGATTATTCAGTAGCTAACGCTGCCATGATAGGGGTTTAGGACTTTGTTTTGAGAGCTTAATCAAGTTCATAGGCGGTGGTTCGCGAGGAATGATCACAAAACTACATAACACAAAAAAGATATTAATTTAGTCTCAGTTCTCCTTAAAACACAATTCGGGTGAATCAATAAACCTACAGAAGAATCAGATATAAGTTCCATAGTTAGTCCGCGCACTTGGCTCGACCACCTCCTTACACCAGGGGATCGCTTACTCCTCCTAGGCACCACGATGCCACCTTCGTGATGTTCCATTTGGTGTAAGACGTATATTGTGTCGGAAGATATTGAACCTTCCCTGAATATACACACAGCTTTAATTGCACATCTATCACGTGCGATGGTCATTATCCTCACCTCTCTATGGAGGCGAGTTCATGAGGACCAATCCATACAGAAGGATTTCTGTAAGATAGAAGTTCATATAGTGACAAATGCTAGTTCATGATGTGAGAACATCAGTTTAATGAGACCAACCCTTATTCTTTAAAACACCAGGGGCCAAAATATATATATAAATTCTGCGATAAATCCTTATGTTCCTCAAAAACCATACCAAACATCTCAGTTAGTTTTTCGAAGACTAATGTAGAAGCTATTCGATTAAAACAGCTAATGACTCGATATTATTAATGAGATAGTAGTTGAAAAAATGCTGCTCAAAATTTAATATTAAGTCACCAAGATAAAAGACCGGAATAGGACAGTTATTACCCGCTCATACTCATAAATAACAGCCATAGCGCAGTCCTTACGACTTTTTCCTGAAAGCTATATCCGAGACTTTTGAGTTGGTTTGGATGATATGCAGATCACGTGTCATGACCGTCTCCATAGCATGCTCGAACGCTAGAGTATGTATCAATATGTTAGTGCATGTTTGTAGTGATCGATAACTTGATATTATAAAGTATAGAAGGTATTCAAGAATGTATGAAGGACATGCGCGCTCGTACTCTCCGATCCCTTCGTGCAAGAAGGATGACACAAAACTGGGGGCCAATTGGAATAAACTATACTCCGAACAGCTTTAATTTTGTCGCAGAACTTATGCCTATGTGAGTGTCCATCGCTTGTGTTGGATTAAGGTTCCCAACATATATCTAATACATTGGATAAGCCGGATCGAATGAGATGTCACGAGAGAATGTGTACCCGATGGGTGAGCACAATCACCTCAACCGGGTCGGCGGAACAATAAGTATCAGAAGAACAGCTAGGAGGTCAAATAACAATAGAACTCGAAGTCATTAATTAGAGACCAAGGTTGTGGAGAACTATACACGAAGCAAAATCAAATTGCTGTCATACTCATAAACCATATAAAAGAATAGAAGATAATTAGCCCAGCAGGTATTTATGGCAAATTGTCAAGGATTCGGACGGCATAGGGCGGGAGGGCTGTCGATACAACTTTAAGGTATATATCGGGACCACCACGTGATAAATACTACAAACGATATAGGGTGAGGCACTCGTTATAGCTGGAGACAATGAGAGCAAATCATTCTACTGGGATATTGGATGTTCAAGTGCTAAGAATCTAACAGTGAGTAAGATATGGAAAAAAATGCTAGCGGTAATAGGTCTTACCCAAGGTGTAATAAGTGACAAGAAAGCTAGAATTCTCAAAAATAAATATAGCAGAGAGAAAACCTGCCCGATTGGAAAAAAATAATCTGGTTATTCGGGTCCTGAGTGGAAATATTAAATCATCTCAGAAGAGTTCAAAACTTAAATGTTCTGCTCCGTCGCACGAATCTACTAATGGTAATCACGTTATGGTGAGGCATGGTGCATCATAATAATAGAACTGACTACGATCGTAGTAAGAGCGCTATTCTCGATTTTTCTTGGCAAAAGAAGGTCGCGGTAGAGTTTATTTTTATGTGTTCATCACTATGAAAAGTGGACTTATAGCTGAACTTAAAAACTGAGACTATTATCTAGTACGGAACTATTGAGTGATTATGTGAAACTCATATATGTAATGTTTTTCCGCGATTCTCTAAACATATTGCCATAAATGATCATTTATCATCTAGTGATTCATCTCACGAGTTTGAAAAACTTTGGGCTCAAAGAGTGGGTCTGATTAGCACGTGCTACTCACCTTAACAATACGTGCGTGTGAATGTGAACTTAAATATATTTCAACTGGTAATAGATGTATGTACGGAAAAATGTTCCACACAAGAGACACGATTTACTGATCTTATTACTTTGCTTAAAAGAACCGGCTTTTTTAAAACATTGATACCAACCTAGATTACGGGTATCGGGAAGTATCTTCTGAGATAGGAATCAACTTATTATGCATCTGGCAACAGAATAGCTTCTGAGATTCTACCTCTCTTCTGATATGTATCACTATAGTGGATTCTACACGACTTTTGCTTTCATGAGATTACATTACTACTCAAGACTTATAATATAGCCATTTTCTAGTTAACATGTAAGACACGCTAATTAAGGCCATTCAGCCTCTTGTCTGTACCATGTAGGACAAGCATAACATTGCAATTGTCTGTACATCTATTACACAGTATAACTTAACATCAATTTGCTTTTGTACAATCTTACACAATAAAACAATAGTTTGACTTTCATGAGAACCACATTTACAGCTCAAGTCAAAAAAATAAACATTTGCATTTTCTTGTATAGCATCATATACCTCAACATAGTTATGCTTTCTGAGTGACATATTATAACACAAGTACTGAATCATGGTCCGCGTTATCTGTGACATGCTTTAACCACGTACTGATCCGGCAATCGAAGCTTTTTCTGAGGTTACACCATTTATTACATAGTACATATATACATTTGCAACTAATATAACATGTGTACATATAAGAACAGATTAGTTAACATTTAGCCTTAATTGTCCTTAAGTCATTTTAACAACCATGTAGGACTCCTGAATCCAGCACATTGTTGAGAAGATTTTTAGGAGCCATGTCAGGACGCTCGTCTTTATACATCTCGTGACTCACATTGTGCATAAATGGGACCGAAATTTAATAGTGTCAAACTAAGATTTTAACGTTTATATTTGTTATAGTTTTTTTTCTGACTCCCGTCGCAAAATAATACTCTCCTACTCATATTATGAATGGACAAGAAATCTGAATTACTCAACAAAAATTATATTGTACTCGTTTAGTAAAAGCGCTGAAGTCATGCTACAATTATACTTTTTTAGACACAATAAGTGAGCTTAACCATATCTGATTGGCCTTCGGGCCTATGCACGCGAAGATGCCTCGTTTTGCATGCAACAACACTCGCTTGACGCATAGATCGACGATCTGAGACTCTCTCTGCGGTAATCTTTCAAGGCTCATAACCTAAGACCACCGTGAAAATCTTCCACTTCTAAAGTGCCTGGAGACTGATTTGGGTAGAGTGAAAGAACACAACATATCTGTGTATTTTAGTACGTTCTACTCTTTGATGATTTGAGTAATACGTATCCGAAGGATAGTCACAGGCGTGATGGGGCCTTCGATCATTACACGAACCCTCCACGATAGATTTCATCGAATGGTAGAGAGATGTATAAACCATGCTTGCAGCACAGCAGCAAAACTATTGAAGAAGGAACGATGAACAGTCGACACCGCTCCGTGATTCATTTCTCATGGATATCAAAAGCAAATCCTAGACGCACATTACATCGAAACTTGTTAGATTTAATTGCTTATATCTTGCATTTTGCTAACCGTGTATCGTCACCTTTCAATATATGCAGATACTATGTGCACAATGACACATTACTGTACTACAGCCTTGTGTCATATATGAACTCGGTTTAGCCTATCATTCTCACACTTAAGGCAAAAACGCGTCAATATCCTATTGTTAGGTTATAAACATGATTTTTTCTCCTTCTCTTTACCTTTTTCAGATTTTTAATGCCTGGTAATTTGCACGCATTAGCATTAGTTCATGAGCCTTAGGTTTAGCTAAGAAGGCACTGCCGCTATACCTCTAAGTCCTACCTAACAGCTACCTGTAGCACTAACCTAAGAAGATGGTTCTTGAAACTATTAAGTCTTTCCGTTGTACTTGACTCTGCGCTAGGTCCACTACTGTATCTATAGATTGGCTGCCTTAACCACATGTTGAGGGCTCTATGATATCGAGGTCCACGATATGATCAAGCTCAATAGTGGCGAGAATTCTTGTATTTCATAATTATAGACAGAGAGAAAAGGATAGTCAGTATTAGATAAACTGGTAAATTTCGAACAGATCATAACACGCCTGCTAGGAAATTGTAGGCTCTATAGGGTCCTTAGAATTGAACACTGTCGTATATAATGATATGAGGCCAAATTATCCGACGAGACAATTTCTCACGAATGTTCAACTTCATCTATAATGTTACCTGAAGTCACCCCTTGTGAGTCACACATTTAGAAGACTTTTGTTTGCGTGACATATCAAAGGCTAGCAATATGTAAATCATTCTAACCCAGGTGGCTATTTACTACACCACATTATAACCATTTGAACAGTGCATAACATATTTTAACTCTTGAGCAATGGAGATACTTGAAGCGCCACTGAATCGCCACAAATGATCCGTGCTATGGGGGCCCAGTCTCCTCCGAGACCCCGTAGTTCAGCATTGAGCCGTGCGATTCCAGTTACCATGTTACCTCGGGGAGGAAACCACATTGGTCATACTGCATGAGAGGCTATAATTGGCAG